>CM076575.1:303488130-303721056 GCA_034641835.2 Pinus albicaulis
ATAGCGTACGCCTCCCACCTATACATGGAACAGCCTACACAACATGTAGACACCACTAACAAAACATGTACACAACACCATGTGTGCAACATGTACACAACACCATATGCACACAACACCACATGTCCATAGAACCATATGTACAACATGCATACCACGCCATATGTACACAACACCACATATGCAACATGTGCAAAGAACCATATGTACATAGCACCACATATCCAACATGCACACAAAACTATATTTACACAGATCTGCATAAACAACATGTACACAACACCATCTATACATAGAATTTCATAAACAACATGTGCACAACACCATATATACACAACACTGCATGAACACAACATCACAAGGGCAACATGTAAAACATACATACAGCAATAGTATTGCACATTCGTAGACCACACACTGACTCTACCAAGCAACCTTAATTCCAGTGTCTCTCCATGCTTGTCCCAACATGTCGTTGATGAAACTGCTTTCATTCCGCTGATGTATCCCTCGACATTACCTATCCATAAAACAAACATAGGCATAGTACAATCATATAATATCAATTCATATCCACATGATATTGACCTCATATATCTATCAGGACTACAATTCCCACTTGATTCCTCATAAACCAGGAACCTCTTTGTGCCATTCACCTGCCTAAGCAATCATTCCTCCACAAGAATGATTCCTGATGACTATTTCAGACAATGACATACATACATACATACATATAAAAATTAGCATAAAAAAATCATGATCCCTGACAACCCTATCATACAATGACATACATACATACATACATACATATACATGTAATCATCAACATAATCATGGTCACCACATAATCATGTATCAGAAGTTATAGGTTAAGATAACTTCCTTTATCCATGCATCACATGCACAACATTGAGAACACCAATTCCCAACATAGTCAAGGCATTTGATGCCTCAAATCCATTTGTTTTATCTTTCCTGTTACCTTTCTCATGATTCTCCTTCCACAATCCAACTAATTGTCATACTCTTGCCTTTAGTTACCCTCATACATGCACTGAGCTTCATCCGAGTCTTTCATTACCTTTTGATTTTATTTAAACTCTCCCCTATCTCCATTAAATTTCCTCTTTCCCAAACCAATTCCCAAAACCATCATAACATAAAGGCAAGGACAAGAAACAAACAAGAAGAAAAACATGAAAACCAATAGCAATCCAACATCACAAACAAAGTGGCATGGACATGCACCAGACACAAAAAAAACTACAAACCAAACACAAAAAATCACAAGGCACGGAAATCCTAAGAATAGTAACCAACATCATGACTCAATCCCCATAGGTTCCCAATTCCTCCAAGGGAAATCCCAACACAAGCCTTCTTTAAGATTTCTTGGCAGTCTCCTTTTCCATGCAATTCCCTACATCACACTGTCATAAACACATAACTGTCAATGAAAAATAAATATAAAATACACCAGTTACCTAACCTTGTTGTTCCAAGTACGTGGCCTTGTAACTGAACAAATCCATACCATCTCTCAAGGGATTTCAATTCCCTTGACGGATCCAAATATAACTAGAAATTAGTTGTCATATATGTCAAATAAATGTTCATAAATATAGCACATATCTTCATAAGGTCACCCAAAATCAAGGTTAAGAAGGCTTTATGCATCCAAGCACTCATTCGTTTGGAATTTTTGTTTCTAAACATAGCCAAAGGAATGCCCAACTCCTTTCTTTTAAATTTTACCTTGTTGCAATTGAGTCTCATTATGCACTATCACATCACCAATTTGTTAGTTTATAAATAAAATAATTATTACCTTGTCATGCTAATACCAAGCATGTTTCCGTGCAACCGATCACACATGTTAGTCACATGTTCCAAAGATGAAGGCAATGTGTATATCTATTTTAAATCAACTTTTATCAAGACTAAAAACCATGTCACAATCAACTATCTACCATTAATCATAATACTACAACTATCACTCAAGCACGTATCAGTTGTCTCAACACATATGTGTTAGTACAACCATCTTAATACAAAATCATTCTTTCATGCAATTTTATAGACACATACTTATACCATGCAATTAATCAAACATTACAACAACCTATAAACATACCATGTTAAATAAACCAGATAGACGACATCATCAAAATAATATCTCAATGTATCTCAGTGGAGGCTATCACATTTGCACAAATCAGTCCAAATTAGCATGACATAACATCACAGATACATTGACTCATACTTGAATGTCATAACCATAACCATAACCATCTACATAGATCGATTCAGATTAGCATGATACATGTAACATCAATATCCTAAGTGAAATGACCATAATCATCATACATATGACCTGTAATGTTCCCAAATTTTAGCTTCAAGCTAAATGGAACATTAGAGTTAGCAGTGTCTTTTAGCCAGTGAATAAATTGGTAGGAAGGCCCATAAGTCTCCTAAGAAGGAATAAAAACACTTCAAGTGTGAAAGGAGACCCTCATTGCAACTCAATGAAACACCTCCATGTGTGAAAAGGGATAATATTAGGTTGACTCAGTCTACTTTGACCAAGTCAACAACGCAGATGTGGAGGAGTAGGGATCAAGGAAGGAATAACACAGTTTTAAAGGGAGATGAATCTATTGATGGGAATGACCTAATTGGGTGGGGCCAAAGGCCAGAAAACTCACATTCTATTTAAGGAAGAGGATGGCAGCCATTGTTCCTTATGTTTTAGATTATTATCTTGTATTGGTATGCTTAGACTTTGCTCCTCTTCCTGTTTAGCAGGGTTGCAGTGCTATTTAGCACAGGGTGTTCCCGAGCAGGAACCCCACCTCTTTCCTTGAGGAGCCTATTGGGAGAGTTTGCATTAATTTCCACATCAGGTTTTCAAGCCAAGATTTAGCTTACTTCATCAGCACAGTTTTTGCAGGTCATTGTGCTGTGTTGCAGGGTGCAGCAGTGGAGGGGATTCGAATCCCACTTTTTGAGCTAGTTTCTCATTGGAGGGAGGGTTCCTTCCCTTGGGAGATCTGTTTGGAGATATCTTGAGCTCATTTCAGATCTGTGGCATTAGGCCACACATTTCCCAACATTCCCAGCGCTGTTCCAGCTAGGGAATGTGCTATTTTTGGAGGCAGCTTTAGTGGATGATCTAGTGGCTTCTTTGCAGTGTTTCCTTGTGATTGAGAGGTTCATACTTCCATGGGAGGAAGCCTTTGAGGGATATACATCAGATCTAATATCTTTCAGCCTTATACACTCTTATTCTTTAGTGTTGCAATGATTATTCAGTAATTTTTTGAAGATAACATTTGTATTCAGAGTGTATGACAAGAAACCCTTTCTGGGTTTTCTTGTAATTGTAATAAGGAGAATAGATCTCATATTTTGAGCATGATTTTCTAATATATACTTGTTCTCCTAATTTTTTATTTGAAACCCTCATAATACTGCGCAGTATCTTTCATGTAATATTTCTGTGTAGCAGTGTATTGGGGTTTTATTGATTTTTAGCTACACTAGGCGTGGGAGGTCCATTTACCTCACCTAGTTTCTTTTGTTTCTGATCTCCTCTTGGACTTAGATGATAAAGGTACATATCTAATGGATCCAAGTGATGGTTTACATTTTTATGGCATACATTTATGGAAATACGTTTTTTTGTGAATGCATTGCTGAGCAGTCCATTTTTGGAATATTATGAGATATTCCCATTACTGCTTATTTTCCCTATTTTGGCATATTACAGTGGTATTGGAGCTTCAACATTGGCTTAGCCTATGGATATTAGGCCATTATACTATAATAAGAAGGAGATATGGACAGAAAGGAAGACAAGCTTACAAAGATTCTTCGAAGATTGATACAGAGCTTTCAAGAAGATTTGAAGAAAATAAGAATGGAGATGGAATATTCAGAATAGTTTGGATCTAGAGCTAGATCTATATTTTCACATGGTGAGTGTGAGCATGCAGCTACACTCCATGATGCACAGCGCAGTCAAATGCCTAGATCTATCATGAGATGGATGAAAGGAGGGAGAATGCCTAAAAGGAAAACTCTTAGTGATTTGTTGCATGAGTATGAATCTAAAACTAAGAGGTTTAGAGATCATACCACTTTCCAAGAGTTTTTCAAGATCTAGGTGAAGAGAAGCAAGTAGCAGAATATGGATATATTCCTTTTGTCTACTTTTGATGGTTCACCTACATGTTCAACCAAGGCTTGGGTGGAAGAACTAGACACCTTTTTGCAGCAGCATCAAATTTCTGAAAGTGAAGCCATCAGAGTAGTAGTGCTGCATTTTTGAGGTAAGGCTTATGCATGGTGGATTTTTGAATCTTTTTCTTTGAAAAATGTAAATACTTCCTCTTATGCAATATTCATTAGAACATTGGTGGGAAGGTTTGATGGAAAAATTCCTAAGGCACATGTATTGGAGCAAGAAAAACTTAAGAAAAAAAACCCCTTCATGTAATGGAGGAAACTATAGACCTCACTCCACTTCAGAAAACCATGGGAGAAGCTGACATCTTGCATCATACATTATTAGAGGCAATACCTCTATCTCATATTCCTAAACAAGAGGGCATGGGGATCTCTTTTTCACAAGAGGATCCAATTATTGGAGGGTTGCCCATACACATTGATGAAGATGATGGCAATGACACTATCACATCTAGAGCACATCCAGTGCCTCATGCAGAGGAAGGAGGAGCACATGCTCCAATAGGAAGAATTCTTGTATCCTTACAAGGAGTTCCCAGGATCTCATACATGGAGGTCAGAGCACAATCAGTGAGCAGCATGATTGTGAAGCATTGGAGATGGAAGGAGAAGGTAGGAAGGAAGGACAGTATCACTTGATGAGAGGCACACACCCTTCTCTATTTCAGAGAGCTAATGCAAAGGGGAGGCAAACTATTATGCACTGTGAAGGCAATAGCAAGGTTGCCCAACCATATGTACAATCTACTCTTGACATTGTTGTCTCACTACATGGAGGAATTCCACCTGGGAGGCCACCAGATTTAGAATTGATGAAAGACATCTTGTATTTGGATTCACCACTCTTGGATTTTGGAGAGGTGAAGAGTTTGGAGGAAAATTTTGGCATGGGGGATGTCAAAGTAGCAGGTAGCAGCATGAGGAGAGCTTCACATGCCAGATCACCAGCACTGTCTCTTGGGAAGATTGATCCCTATTGGGGGTCTCAACTCTTGGTAGAGTACTCCAAGGATCTTAGTGCTTGCAATTATTGATGAACCTGATGGATATAATAGATATATGGTGGATGATATGGTCATCTATTCTTATTGCAGAGTCTTCTTGACTATAACTTCTAAGCTCAAGGATAAGCTGCTACATGCAGCACATGAGAACTTATTTTCCATGCATTTTGATGCATATCTTTCCTTGGCGAAGGAGTTCATTTTCGAGGGCATCCAGCATGACATATTTCAGCATACGGATAGATGCATAACCCAAATGTTGATAGATAGGATGTCACAGCCACTTTCCTACTCATTGGGAGTAAGGGAGTATTTTCAGTTGAGCCATTTCAGCTCAAGGACCGAAGTACATGGTAGAGAACGTATACATTTTCTTTATGATTTGCCTTTATTTACTTTATATGAGCAGCATGTTGTATTTAGAAGGATCATCCTTTCTTATACTTTATATTATGATGTACTTGAGGCTATTTGCAACATTGAGATTGGCTATCTTATTGGTGGGCTGTGGGGGAAGCCACATAATTCTTGGTGTGCACCATTGACACCAAATTGTATATTCATGATTCCATCTTATGGGACGACTATGGTAGAAAAAAAGTGGCTGGGAAAGCACTTGTTATTTTTTGTTTTGGTGCAGGCAAAGGATGCATTGCGTTGGTTCCATTGGTGGAACTATGAACCACTCTCCAGTTGTCATATGGAAGCTTGTTCTTATTGCATTTTGCTTCCATTTACCGCTGATATTTTTATATTCATGGGAAGAATTGCTTGGCAAGTGCTTGAGGTGTTAGAGATTCCCATTTGGAGCATGATTCTCCCCACTTTACATGTTGTAAATTTTAGGAGGAACCATGGGCAAACCATGATTGCCACATCACAATTTCTCCCTTCTTGTGGGAGGAACCACTTGAAGAACTTGAGGAGGCACTTCATGGCTGAATTGTTTGATGGGGGAACTTGGGCCATTCTTGGAGGCCAATTATTTCAGCCCAAGGACAGAAACAACCCCATTTTTACCATAAATGGAGAGAGAAACCATTTGGATGGAAGAATCCAATCTCTCCATGCAGCCCCAATACATTATATAAAACCGGGGTTGATGGTTATTTTGATGAGCTACCTAGGATGGCTCATTTAATTTGGATGATAGCATGGGTGAGGGAGTAACTCATTGGGAATGAGATTCCCCATGTTTTTCATCACTCATACTTTGAGGAGGCCATGGGACAGCAAGTAGGTTTCCACTCACACCTTCCACCTTTGATTGATGTGAGCCATTTGGTTTTGCATACTTGGGAGGAAACATTGGATGGAATTTTTATTGCAGATTATTTTGATGCAGTGATGGAGGTCATTGATGGGAAGCCACAAGAGGAGGAGGGGATAAATTTTGCTCTCCCTATACATTTGCTGGAGGACAAGAAAAGGTTTTGGAGGGGAGGACTGTAATATTCCCAAATTTTATCTTCAAGCTAAATGGAACATTAGAGTTAGCAGTGTCTTTTAGCCGGTGAATAAATGGGTAGGAAGGCCCATAAGTATCCTAAGAAGGAATAAAAACACTTCAAGTGTGAAATGAGAACCTCTTTGCAACTCAATGAAACACCTTCATGTGTGAACAGGGATAATATCAGGTTGATTCAGTCTATTTTGACCAAGTCAACAACGCAGATGTGGAGGAGTACGGATCAAGGAAGGAATAACGCAGTTTTGGAGGGAGATGAATCTCTTGATGGGAATGACCTAATTGGGTGGGACCAAGGGCTAGAAAACTCTCATTCTATTTAAGGAAGAGGATGGTAGCCATTGTTCCTTATGTTTTAGATTATTATCTTGTATTTGTCTGCTTAGACTTTGTTCCTCTTGCTGTTTAGCAGGGTTGCAGTGTTGTTTAGCACAGGGTGTTCCCAGGAACCCAAACTCTTTCCTTGAGGAGCCTCTTGGGAGAGTTTGCATTCATTTCCACATCAGGATTATAGTCCAAGCTTCAGTTTACTTCATCATCATAGTTTCTTTAGGTCATTGTGCTGTGTTGCACGGTGCAGCAGTGGAGGGGATTGGAATCCTACTTTCTGAGCTAGTTTCTCATTGGAGGGAGGGTTAATTCCCCTGGGAGATATATTTGGAGATATATTTAGCTCATTTCAGATTTGTGGAATTAGGCCACACATTTCCCAATATTCCTAGTGTTGTTCCAGCTAGGGAATGCATTATTTTTGGAGGCAGCTTCAGTGGATGATCTAGTGGCTTCTTTGCAGTGTTTCCTTGTGATTGAGAGGTTCATCTTTCCATGGGAGGAAGTATTTGAGGGATCTACATCAGATTTGATATTTTTCAGCCTTATACACTATTATTCTTTAGTGTTGCAATTATTATTCAGTAATTTTCTGAAGATCACATTTGTATTCAGAGTGTATGACAAGAAACCCTTTCCAAGTTTTCTTGTAATTGTAATAAGGAGACTAGATATCATATTTTGAGCATGATTGTCTAATATATCAGTATATCTACTTGTTGTCTTAATTTCTAAGTTGAAACCCTCATAATACTGTGCAGTCTCTTTCATGTAATATTTCTGTGTAGAAGTGTATTGGGGTTTTAGTGATTTTCAGCTACACTAGGTATGGGAGGTCTGTTTACCTCACCTAGTTTCTTTTGTTTCTGATCTTCTCTTGGACTTAGATGATAGAGGGAGATATATAATGGATCCAAGTGATGGTTTACATTTTTATGGCATAAATTTCTAGAAATGTTTTTTTTTTGTGAATGCATTGCTAAGCAATCCATTTTTGTAATATTATAAGATATTCCCATTACTGCTTATTTTCCCTATTTTGGGATATTACATGACCGCAATGCATCCAAAAATAAGTTAACTACCATTCTTGACTATTTGACGCATGTGCATATGAACACACTAATTAACTAGAATATATCATACATGTAACCATAAAAACAATAAAATGACAGGCATATGCATAACCATAATACATATAACAACCATTAATCAACATACTTGCATGCCCAACATACAAAATTTTACAACATTATGCTCTTACCCTGAGGTCCAGTGTTGCAACCTCGCCTTATGATTTACATTTCCTACTCCATCTCAACCGACATATCACGATAATGATAAAATAAGCTGCAACATTGACTATCACAATGCATCTTTGACCTACTATGTATGCATAACCATAACCATGACAATACATGCATAACAAACATACAAACACTAACATGAATAAAAAACACATATGCAACTGACATGTATGCATGAAAAACACACCCCAACAACAACAACATCAACTTCTACATGACAACACAATTGTAACAATTACCATCACCATGCATACATAGCAAGCATATAGATCGCAAGCATAAGGAACACATATGCAACTGACGTGTATTCAGGGCCAACACACTACCTATCTAGTCCAAGGGGTGAACCATGCCTTGATATCACTATATGGTATTAGATATTACCAAAGGAGAGCACAAACATGCTCTGATACCACCCTGTGCTATCATATATTACCCAAAGAGAGTGCAACCATGCTCTGATACCACCGTGTAACACCCTCTTATGACATTTATCCAAGCTAATCGGTCCATTGGGGTAAACATGTGACTATATTCTACTATGATGTGATTCAACTCCCCATGTACAGTTAAGGAATTAGAACCAAAAAAACCAAACCAATCTAACCTTCCACACATGCTACAGAACCCTCAAGAGCTAACCAACCCTTCCAGGTGAACAACCCCTGAGACAACTTGGCATTTTACTGACCTGGACCCTTAGTTAATACCATGACAAGCCATGCATGTGACTGAGACCTTCCAGTCACTCCCACAATAAGGAATTCTGATGACCGTTGACTTTTCCAGGTAGTTTTGTGCCATTGACCCTAGATTTTGAGCTACTTTTTTAGGGAGACGTCTTAGGTCACTGTCGAGAAGTTCATGAAGCATCCAGAAATGAATTAAAAAAATAAACAAAGATACTATTGAAATCATTGATGCAAGTACTTGATCTAACCCCTAATATACATGACAATAATTTTTTCAAACATGTCACAAATATGTAATCTATAGGTCATAACAAGATATTTGAGATTTGTAAATAAGCATTGATGCCTCATCAAAATAACTGTAGTATCATCTATTAGGTTATGCATTCATTGCACATTCACTTACTAATCAAAACATGATGAGAGCCATGCATCAAGTTTTTCATAAAACATAATCATAACTATAATATAACCAATAGAAATAACAAGGATGTATCAACCATAAAATCCACATATAAGCCAATACATTTACACATAAAATACCAAGGAGAAGAATATATTATTAATGAATGCAAAATCCAACCAGGTATGGGACTTCCATGAACCACATGACTGTAGATTGGCTTAAACAAAATTTTCTTTCAGGCAATCACCCCCATGCCATATTCCAAGAATGAATGTGGGAATCACACCAAAACCGACCAAGGCTTCCTCAATATTTACTGCAATCCCCACCAGATCACTAGGCCGGAAACCTCATCAATACAACCAGGCTTTACCATGATCCACACTGAATCACTAGGCCCTAAGCAAGCATCGATGACTCTGCATATCTCCACCTAAGCCCTAAGGAATTTTTCTTTCTCAACCTCTTGAATTTACCGTATATCCAGCCATTATTGGTCAAGGGATTCCTAAGCGGATGAGGTCTCCACCCTGTGGGATTTTCTCTATATCCTTCCATTATTGGTCAAGAGATTCCTAGGCCCAATCAAGGGTATTCCCTCTAATCTTTACTATGTATCCCATCCCATGATTCCTAGTCCCAATCAAGGATATTCACCTCCAAACTTTACTGTGTATCCCACCATTCATTAGTCAAAGATTACTAGGCTCAATTTAGGTGTCCACAACCAAGATTTACCGTGTATCCCATCCCGAGATTCCTAGGCCTTGTTAATAATCCATAGACCACCCCAATCAACTTTTATTCCATCCAGCAATATAACTCAACCAAATACAAGAGAACCCACCATACCATGGCTCTCTGGAAATAACAAGGCAAGCAAGGCTGAAGAACAATGTCACACATGGAAAAACCCATGCCAATGACAACAAAAGAACCAAAACACACATGCATGTACCATACATGCCAATTCTAGAAAGGAAATCACACATGCAAATGGATACATGCATGTAAGCTTGTTTTAGTTTCTTGATCTTGCTCTTCCTTGCTTGGTCTTTGCTTCCCTTTGCCTTCTTTTTCCTCCCTTTTCTTTCCTTTATCTAATGCTAGCCTGCTTCCAATAAAAATCTAAGTGCACACGAGTGAGAGAGAGAGAATAGATAGAGAGAGCTCCAAAACTGAATTGATATAAGTTACCAACTGACCCTCATAAGCATTTTTATTAATGAGGCCTCTAATTTCTTAATCTTCCATTATCTTCCTTCATTTTCCTCCTCAAATGAAACTTGTGACCTTTCACCTTCCTTTTCTCCTAATTTTCATTATTTTCATAAATAAAATTCCAATTAGTGTCATTTCCTTTGCCAATCTCCTTATCCATAATAAACCAAATGAACACCCACAATAGGATGTTTTTCCCAACATTCATCTTGGAATAAATGTCCCATGATCTTGGTCTTATTTTACCTTTATTAACTTTATTACATGGATGTTTTTTAACTAGGGTTGTTACACCTGACTCATGGCTATCCCCTACTAGTTCCATGCAGAATACATCGCATGGAGGAGTTAAAAACCCCCATCCTCATCTATTAATATTGGATTTTTCATTACTTGGAAAACTCGACTACTTGAACGTATCCCCTCTAGGGTACAATGTACTATATGAATATAAATATATAATAAAAATACTACTTTAGTAACCATAAAGTCACACCATTCCTCATGGTGCAAAATGCTCCCTTAATCATTTATTTCTTAGGCATATTCTTAGGTTCCTCAATCAACTAGTTTTCTTTAATTTAAATTTCATCACATTGTCTATCTCAGTACAACCCAACAACCCTTCTATAATTACAGTAAATAAATTTAAAATTTATTTCCTACAAAATGCCTACTGCATACAATTATTTGCAGTTCAACTTAAACATCAACAAGTATTTTATTTTCCAATAGATTTAAAACTAGAATAAACACATGGAACATTCAAGCATAAAATACTTATTTGAAGAGCTGCTTATTGAGGAACTAAATAGAGCCAAGACCTTTCCACCCAACCTTTAGAAGGTAAATTACGTCCACTTCTCCCTTTGAGCTTCCACTCCAGAAAAATAGACAATAATAGCTAATTTAGAGTCAAATAATAGGCATCAAGACACCATATTCCAACCTAATACTTGTTGATCTCGGTTTGTACCAAATTTCTCCACTATCAGAGCTATTTTGAGGGCCGCATCTGTTGTTTATCCAAATACAAAGCCGGTTTGACTACATGCGACTTCCATTTTGCAGATCTATTATTTATGAACATTTTTGGGCCTAGAGAACTGCTTTGTTGTGTCTGGAGCGTCTGTTACAATGAGGAACACCTTTCGTTTCATGCGAAAAGTTGTATGGTTGCCCAAGTTATGTCAGTTTAGATCTGGAGGCATAAAGTATATGTTTTGCAGTTATATTTTTTAATAGTTCTGCTTATTTTGATTCCCTCTGTTTATTTCACTTTTTAGGTTTTATTTATTTTCTTGATCTATACCCTCTTATTTGTGTATGATCATTGCTCCGCATTGTTTGTGATCTCGGAAAATCAGGAACAAGAAGAAGGGTTTTTTTTAACTACGTATGCTCTTTCCAAATGTCTTTGTGCGATCTCGGGAAGTCAGAAATAGTGAAAAAATAGATAGTTGCCGGTAAGGCTAACCGAAATTCTAACATTCTGCCGTAAGGCTTGCATTTTCATTTTTTTGCTCATATTTTTGTGTTTTTTGTGCAGGAAAAAGCACACACACCAAATAATATATATATATATATATATAATAAAATAAAAAAACCCCTTCCTCCTTTCAAACAATCACAGAATCCTTTTACTATCTCACTTGGTGAGAAGTTAGTTTATGAGAATAGAGGTCTTGGGTTCAAGTCTCTTTCTCAAGCTTATTTTGTAAAAAAAAATTTGTTAAAGGGGCGGGATTTTTTTTTTAAAGTTGAACTTAATCATCAAATTTCAAACCTTTCATGTAACTATTCGGCATCTACAACTCAATTTTTTCAAAAAGGCATAACTTCTTCATTTGGAAGTCGTTTTTCGAGTCACTTTTTTTTAATCAGCCTAATTTTTCGAGATCTTTCCATTGGAGTAGTTAGTTTCAGCTTTTTTCAGCTTCAGTTCTGCCCAATTATTCTTAACAGCAACAATTATTTCCAATGACTACCTCACATGGTAGATATACTTAGAAGTAAAGGGCTTTATAGAATAGCCACAGGACAAGAAACTAAACCTTCCAATGATGATAAAGTCGCTAAATGGGAAAATAAACAAAATCAAGCATGAGGGTTTATAGGAATGCCCATTTCTCAAAATCTTCGATTTCATATCCTTGACATTGACACCCCTCATGAAGCCCTGGAAAAGCTAAAAACTGTCTTTGGCATTCACAATCAAATTAGCACCCACCAGCTTGAAAATGAGTTGCTTACTTTGGACCCCAATAATTTCTCCTCTATTGAATATTTTTTGTCCAAATTCAAGACCCTTAGACTTATTTTAGAATGTTTTAAGGTAAAAAATGAATATGGTAGCCTCATCTATTGCATTATTGCTAAGCTTGACCCTACATACTCTGTATTTGTTTCCACCTTCCATTCCACTAAAGAAGCCATCATTTCTTCAGGAATCACCTACAAGAACCCCTCTTTTGATGCCTTTTGTGATTCTTTGATAAGAGAACAAGAAAAATATTACACCTTGGTCTTATCACTTCTGGAAATGCTTCTAAGAAAGCCTTAGCAACCCAACAATAATCATATCAAAAGAATCCCAAGAAGTAGTATCCTAAAATGTATGGTCTGAAACCAAACAAGGGTTCTAAGCAATTTCAATCGCAAACTGAAAAAGAAACTCACCAAAATGATAAGGCAAATAAAAACAAAGGGAAGAAGACATATAGACATTGAAAATTTTGTAATCGTGATGGCCATATAGAGTCCAAATGTTTTAAGAAGATGGAAGACTTAGAAGCAGCAATGAAGAAGCACAACATAAATTTGGAGCACTCTTCACCTTCATCTTTAGGAGTGGAATTTTCTTCTTGTGGTTTTCAAGCATCAAGATCTGGTTATGCATTAAATGTATCTTATTCTTCTCATTCTCATGAGTGGCTCATTGATTCTGGAGCCTCTTACCAAGTGGCCGAAAATAAAGCCATGTTTTCTTCTTTAAATGATTGTAACAACAAGCATATTTATGTTGGTGATGATAGATCTCTTAGTGTTGTAGGATATAGAACCATTCATTTAGATAATGGTCATTTCAATGATGTACTATGTGTTCCTACCTTGTCATGCAACCTTCTCTCCATTTATCAGATAACTAATTCAGGTGAAGGGAAAATAATAGAATTCTCACCTCATGATGTTGCAATCAAGGACCTCAAAGATCCTAGACATATTTTATCTACTGGCATTGCTGATGATTCCACAAGTTTGTATAAGTTTGACAACTTTGGGTCATCATGTCTTCCCTCCGTTTTTGTTGCTCATAATGATGAAGTGAGCAAACTTTGGCATTAGCAATTTTTTCACTTAAACCATCGCTCTCTTCAAACTCTATGTAAGTAAAATATGGTGATGGGTATTCCTATGGTATCTTACCAAGATGGTTTTTTCTCTGGATGTGTACTCAGAAAACATCATTGGGATAGTTTTGACAAACGTTCCTCTTGGCACGATTTAGCCCCTTTGCAGCTTGTGCACAGTGATTTATGTGGTCCACTTCCTATTATTTCTTTCTCTGGTTGCAAGTAATAATTAAATTTCATTGATGATTTTTCCAGATGCACTTGGGTATACTTCTTAAATATCAAGGGTGAATTTTTTAGCATGTTCTTGGCCTTTAAAGCCTTTGTTGAGAAACAATCTGGACATCCAATTCTTAAGTTAATATCAGACAATGGAGGAGAATATGTTAACAAAAAATTTATCAACTTCTACACTGAGCATGGAATTCAATTGGAACATACTATTCCATATACTCCACAACAAAATGGTGTAGCTGAATGGAAGAATCACACCTTAAAAGAAATGGCTAATTGTATGCTTCAATCTAAAGGACTTAGAATTTTTGGGCAGAAGAAATTAACTATGCAAATTATATCATAAATCGAACTCCTACTAAGGTTTTAAAGAATATAACTCCAGAAGAATCTTGGAGCACAATCAAACCCGATGTAAGTCACTTTTGTGTTTTTGGAAGTGATGCTTGGGCCCATATTCCAGATGCGAAAAATAAAGCCTTAGAACCTAAGAGTAAAAAATGTATTTTTGTTGGATATTCTGAAGATGTCAAAGGTTATAAAATTCTTCAACCAAAATCAAAAAATATAATCATTAGAAGAAATGTAAAATTTGATGAAAATATATCGGCCTCCGAACCTAGTTTGGTAGGTGTGCCACCTTTGGCCTGCGAGCCTGATTTGGCATATGTGCCACCTCTCTCTCTCTCTTCTATTGTTAATAGCATTCCTTCTAGTTTAGACGATGACAAAGAGGATGACGATTCTCATCCACCTCTTGAAGTTATTCCTTTTACTCCACAGCTTCTAAGATGGGTCCGCTCTACTCAAGATGCAACAGGTTCTCTTGCAGGTGACCCTGTCGATCGATGATGTACATGTTCTCAATTCGAAAGAGCCTCTTTCTTATTGGCTTAAGTTCCAGAAAATCTTGATTCAGAAACCATTGAAGAAGCCTCCGGTCATCCAGATTGGGATGAAACTATGAATGAAGAATGTCATTCCTTATTGGCGAATGATACTTGGGATCCTGTTCCTCTTCCAAAAGGAAGAAAAATTGTTAGATGCAGATGGGTTTACAAAACCAAGTTTGGACCAAACGGAAAAGTGGATAGACATGAAGCTCGTCTTGTCACTAAAATATTTTCACAAGTTGAAGGCATTGACTATACTGAAACCTTCTACCCTATTGCCAAAATGAATTCTATCTACCTTGTTCTTTCCCTTGCTTCCTCCTTTATATGGGAATTCCATCAAATGTATATTAAATCGGCCTTCTTACATGGAACAACCCCCTGGCTTTATCTAGAATGACTCCAACCTTTTTTGTCACCTTAGGAAGTCTCTCTATGGTCTCAAACAAGCTTCTCGGGCTTGGTATACCAAAATGGATAGATTTCTATTAGATAATGGCTTTTCTAGGTGTCATTCTAACAACACTATCTACAAAAAGAAAGTGGGTAAGTCCTTCACCATCTTTTTTCTTTATGTTGATGATATTATCCTTACTGGTAGTGATCCCAACCATATAAACCATGTGAATTCTAGCCTCAAAAAGAATTTTGAAATGACAGACTTAGGAAACTTGCATTATTTCCTTGGTCTTCAAGCCCTACAATCCGAAGATAGTATTACCCTCTCTCAGTCCAAGTATGCCTATGATCTTCTACACCACTTTCACATGGAATATTGTAAGCCAACCCCTTCTCCCTTTCAGTCTGGATTCAATATTTCAGTCACTTGTACTACCCCTAAATTTGATGCTACCTTATACCATCAACTTGTTGGTAAAATTTTGTATCTAACCCATACCCGTCTTGACCTTTCCTTTTCCATTGCACTTGTAGCTCGGTTTATGCACCAACCTCATGAAAGTCACTGGAAATCAACTAAAAGAATACTTCGATATATTTGAGGTACATTTCAGTTTATGATTCATTACAGTGAATGAGCATCTCCATTGTTGATTGGTTTCGCTGATTCTAATTGGGCTAGTGACGCTAATGATATAAAGTCTACTGCAGGATATGCATTCACTCTTGGTTCAAGAACTATTACATGGTCTTGTAAGAAACAAAGTTCCATCTCTCTTTCTTCAACAGAAGCAGAGTATTGTGGTGCAGTTGAAGCCAGCAAGGAAGCCATGTGGCTTTGTCAGATCCTGTCTGAATTTGGTCTTCATCAGCAACATCCAACTACACTTTGGTGTGATAATCAGAGTGTCATTCAGCTATGTAAAGATCCAGTTCAACATCAGTGTATGAAAAACATTGAACTCCACATACACTTCATCAGAAAGCTCATTCATGATCGTGTTCTTGAAGTGCAGTATTGTCCAACCAATGATCAAGTAGTCGATATATTTACAAAGGCTCTCACATAAGCACAGTTTACCAAACTTCGATCCATGCTTGGAGTTTAGCAAAGTTATCATTAAGGGGGGGTAGGCTCTAATTCCTCCTTCCTTCTCCCATTGTGTCACCTTTGTAAATCCTTCAATCCTATTCCAATCTGTTCTTGAGGGGGGATGTTAGGATATTTCGACACATAGGAAATAGGCTCCTTTTGTGTCACCTTTGTAAATCCTTCAATCCTATCCCAAGTTGTTCTTAAGGGGGGATGTTAGGATATTCCGACACGTAGGAAATAGTTAAGAATAACTTATTCTAGTGTAGAGTTAGGTAAAGTGTGTTTCTTTACTATGTACATTTGTAACTTATAATCCGGCGGTCACGATTTGTAGTGATCCGATGGTTATCTCTCTCCTCGGTATTAACGACACTTGATCCGTGGCTTCACACCTAATTGGTCCATGGTCTCTATTAAAGAGCATGGAAGGTCATTTTTCCAGTAACCATTTATGAGAGAAACATATGTAACTTTTCTTTTTAAATTTCCTAAAGTGGTCGCATTGGCTCAGGTCGTGGACTGTTTCCATCTTCGAGGGTTTTAACCACGTGATAATACTAGTGTACTGATTTGTGATATGTTTGTGAGAGGTGACCTTTGGTTTTCAATCTACAGAACTTACCCTGTAAATTCCTACATAGTCCAGCTCAGGATTCACTCCTTGGCAACATCCTGCCCAAATTCATAGACTTCTTTTCTTTTCCTTTCATTAAAGATTTAAAAATCAAAACCCCATCTTCCCATTGAGAACCTCATTTATCTCCAGGGAAGAGAGGGGTAACCGTTTCTAACTGAATAGAGGTTGGAATCCATTTTCTTTCTACCCTCTTAAATTGCAATATTCTCATAACAAAATAATATTAATATATACTTTTTACAATATTTAAAAAAAAGGTTTCAATAGGCTTCCCATGAGCCCGAGTTACTAAAGGATTAAGTTATGAAAGTAACGTAAATGACAGTAACTTGAGTATAACCTTGGGGTGTTACATATTCCCCCCCTTGTGCAAAACACCATCCTTGATGTTTACTCTTGCCATTGGAACATGTCAGGGTATGGTTCTCACATAAAACTTTCATCTTCCCAGGTGGCCTCTTCCAGGCTAAAGTTCCTCCATTGCACATTAACCTAGGTGATAGCTTTCCTCTGTAACATTGTTTATCTCTCTTCAAGAATATCTAGAGGCTCTACTAGGATCTCTCCATCCAGTTAAACCTTCTAGACCACCATAATGTTTTCATTAGTTCTATTTAGTCTTCAAACTAAACATATATATATTTATAAATTTTTAATATCATACGTACTTGTATATCTTGCTAGTAATAATGTGTCTAGAATCATACAGATACTTCTTTAACAGTGAAACATGAAATACATTATGAACCTTTATATGGCTTGGAAGTATAAGTTGGTAGGCTACGAGCCTTACTTGTTCCAAAACCTAGAAAGTTCCACAATAGTGGGGTGCTAATTTTGCACATACCCCACCTTAAGGTACTTTTCTTGGGTTTTTTTCATACATAAACATGGTACCCTATTTGGAATTATTTATAGATTATTTTATTATATGTGAACTCTTTCTGCATATCTTGGGAAACCTTTAAGTTATGTCGAACCCTTTTTACCTCTTGCTCCAATTCCACTAACATATCAGGTCTTAGGATTATCTTATCCTCTGGATTGATCCAATTAGCAAGAGTTCTACACTTTATTCCATACAATACCTCATAGGGACTCATTTTTAATGATTCATGGTAATTATTATTACAATAAAATTCAACCAAATGAAGATATTATTCATGTTTGATTGGTTGTTGCATCACATACATCCTTAACATGTCTTCTAGAACTTGATTCACTCATTCATTTTTTCCATCGATATGGGGTGATATGCGGTAATAAACTAAATCTGCATACCCATCCTAGTAAAAAGAGCTTTCCAAAATGCCGAGGTGAATTTCACATCCCGTTCTGAAATTACTACTTTTGGCATGCCCTACAACCAGAATATATATTTCATAAATATATCTGCAATTTCAACTGTCTTGTAAGTAGATTGAACAAGAATAAAATGAGAATTTTTTCTTAATTTTTTCACCACTACCATGATGGAGTCATGCTAATTTCTATATTTTGGAAGTCCTTTTATAAAATCCAATGTAATCATATCCCATTTCCACTTAGGAATAGGGAGAGGATGGAGCAACCCAAAAGGGTGTTCATGTTCATCTTTTACTTGTTAGCACTCCAAACATTGGGCTAAATATCCAACAATATACCTTCTCATACTGGGTGAAAATTAATCCTTCTTGATTGAAAAAAAAAAAATTTGGTACCTCGGATAGGCAACATATGGAATATGGTGAAATTCATCTAGTGTAAATTGTTTAATTGACAACTAGTTAGGAACCTAATTTCTTCCTCTGAATCTTAACAATTTTTTTTATCAATTATACCATACTCAGACTGTTTTCCAGAATTTTGTTCTTGTTTAGCTTACTTCCATAAGAATTCATATTATGGATCCTTGAGAGAAACCTCCTTAAGTTGTCCTAAAACGCCAAATTCAATGTGATTATAAAAAAATTCATATACACGATGCACTTTCCTACTTAAGGCATCAACCACCTGATTCTATTTTCCTTTAAGATGGCTTATATCGAATTCAAATTTTCTTAGGAACGTGGTCCACCTAGATTTACATGCATTTAAGTTAGGCTAATTGGTTAAACTAATATGATCTATCATCAACAAGAATTTATTTCGTAGTGGATAATGGCGCCACACCTTCAAAGCATGAACCACTACGGTTATCTCTAAATCATAAGAAGAATTCCTTTGTTTACTATCCTTTAACTTACGATATTCACAAGCTATCACTTTTCCATCTTCCATCAAGAATCCTCCCACTCATTCTTGATAAGCATCAGTACAAACGATGGATTATTTTTCTGTATCAACAACCTTTAGTACTGGGAATGAATTCAATGAATGTTTTAATTACTCAAAACTGCATTGGCTCTCAGCAGTCCATTTGAAGGTTCTCCCCTTTTTCTGTAGAGAAGTTATGGGGTAAACGATTATAGAAAATCCCTTGATAAAATGATGATAATATCCAACTAATTCCATGATGTACTGAATGTTTGTAGCATTTCTAGGGATAGGCCAATACATGAAAGTTTTGATTTTCTCCAGATCAACAGTTATACCTTCAGATGAAACCACATGCTTAAGTATTAAATTTGTTCCTTAAATAAATCACATTTACTGAATTTAGAATAGAGGTTATTTTCAGTTAAGGTCTGTAATAATATCCTAACATGATCCTTATGCTCCTCTACATTTTTTGAATAAATCATAATATCATCAATAAAAATTAGAATGAACTTGTCTAGATAAAAGTAAAAATTTCCATTCATTAAGCTCATAAAATGTTGTAGGGGCATTAGTAAGCCCGAATGGAAAAACAAAAAATTCATAATGGACGTAGCGAGTTCTTAACTTCTTTTTTATAGACATCCTCTTCCTTAATTCTTATTTGGTGATAAGCAGATCACAGGTAAAATCTTAGAAAACATGGTGGCTCCCTTAACTTGATCGAATAAATCATCAATTCTAGGAAATAGGTAATTATTTTTTATGGTTAACGTTTTAGATTCATATAATAAATACACAACCGCAATGTGCCATCTTTTTTATTTAAAAACAACACTGGTGGCCCCCAAGGTGACATGCTTGGATGAATATATCTTTTATCAAGTAGCTCATGTAATTGCATCTTAAGTTCAGTCAATTCAGGTATACTCATACGATAAGTATCTTTCGACATTGAGGTTTCTCCGTGAAAAAATTATGTGATGAAATCAATAATCCTTTTCAGTGGTAGTCTCACAATTTCCTCTAGAAAGATATTCACAAATTCCTGAATGATGGGTATATTTTCTAGGGTAGCTAAATTCTCCTTGGAGTTAGTATAACCCAGTTGTACCGCACAAATTTGGCATCCCTTCTAGATGCACCTTTTTAATTGATTAGTTGTAATGGATCATAGCTTGATGCCTCTTTTAATACCCTGGGTTTCTTGTCTATCACCTTATTCAGTGAGAACGCTGATGGTTTTGTCGTTACAGTTTACTAGGGACCAGTGTCCCTACAACTAGTCCATTCCTATCAACACGTGATAATATATTAGAGTTAATATATTCAAATACACCTTAATATTTTATCCTCCCATATCAACATGGAAACCTTCCACCTTCGCGGTTACCTTTCATTTTTCCCTGATGGCCAGTTGCACTGACCAAGAATTTTTAAACTTAACACTTGGTAATTAACACAATTCAACTATTTTCAGATCGACATCACTCAAACTCGCACCTAGATAAATTAAAATAGAAATAGGAAGGTTGGCTATCTTACCTTAAAATTATTTCCTTGTGGTCTGATATTCATCTTGATGATATTCTAGGGCAACGTTAATTCTTAGTAAGCTTCTACCCACCCCCCCAACTATAGACGCTTCTTGTATATTAACATTTGGATCTATTCTAGTGAATTGAGGACAATTTTTGTATAAATGGTGTTCCCCATAGCCCCAACATTGTAAGGGAGGTTTCTGTGACTAACCAAGCTCTAGATTACTTGATGCTTCAACTTTCTTAGATTAATTTTGTGTTATGGTTCTTTGTTGACTCTTTCCTGGGGGTCCACTCATCTATTTTTTTTGTGCAAAGTTAACACCTGGATAGCTTGAAGTTTTTATGCCCTTTTTTACTCATCCAACCTTTACCATTTTCCCTTTTCTACTTCATTTGCTGATAACAAGTGTGGGCTTTTTGAATAGCTTCATCAATCTTCATTGGATTATCAAATTCCAGTTTTTCCTTCATGAAAGTTGGAAGGATGCTAATAAAGAGTTTCACCTTAGCCTTCTCTTCCCGTATGTAGGTAACATATATTAACATAGAGGTAAACTTAGTTACAAACTCATCCATGGATTGTTGTCCTAATTTCTAATCGTGAAATTATTTTTCCTTCTCATTGTAAAACCCCTCGGTTGTATATTTATCTTTAAAATGTTTTTGAAATGTGTCCCAAGTCACTTCTTGCTCATCAATACCTCGAATTTTTTTAATTTTTTCCCACCATAAGGTGGCTTTACCTTACAAATGATATATTTCTAATCTAGCCTTTAAATTATCGTCATATTCATAGATCTGAAAATACTTATTCATATTAATCGACCAGGCTTCAAAAAATTCCCCCATTTCCCCATCAAACTATGTGGGCTTAATTTTTTCAATTCACCCTATAATTCAACCTTTGGCCTCTTGGTCCCCTTCCATCAGAAGTATTTTCAGACTCTTCCTCGTTATCCATTCGACCTCCTTCAATTTATGGGTGGTCCCCCTGTTGTCAATGCATCTCAAATTTGTTCCCATCATCCAGACTGGGATCTGGGTTCCTTTTATTTTGTCTATCTGAGAGGCTTTTCATAATCCTCTCATGTTCTAGTCTCAACCTCTCATTATTAGCTCTTAAATTCGTCATCTTGGCTCACAACTGTTGGATTGTTTCTATTAGCATAACATTAATATTTTGGGTTTCTTTTCTTAGCTAAACCCACATCTTCGAATTGAAATCTGCACGAGGCATAGATCCATATCCCATTGAGGGTCCTCCAGTGGATTGAATCCAGTTCCCCTCCTCATGTTTCTTCAACTACCTATGTGCACCATTAAAACATCGGTTATTTAAATTTTATCCATTAGGTCACAATTTTGCAACCCGTGGCTCTGATACCTCTTGTAACATGTTTAACTATACACATTAAACCTCACACACTACACCAAAAAAAAAAAAAAAAAATCTTACTAAGGTAGGCTTACACCTTCATCTAATAATACAATATATGCAGGATCCAATTATGTCGACACAAAACAATTTACTTTGGTTTAATCCATAAATTAATGGGAATTATAGCTTATTAAATGAAACAATTGATTATGCCACGTAACCTAAGGTATAAGTTATCCTATTTCTACAATGTACGCCTTAACTAGATGCCTCTATATGACCAATGATATTGATAGGAAGCTTCCTGAAGACCACAACCTACAAATTTCAATCTCCTTGGATACGAAGACTGGGTAATGAAATGTGCGAGGATCCTCACCGTGGATGTTAGGGTTCCAAATAAAATGGTTAGTATTCGATTGGGGTGGGTTATGGTAACCGTTCCCTACCCTTTCCGTCACTCAACCCAACCATTTGCACCAAACGATTCTTGGAATCGACCTCTGCAACCAAGATGGCACAAGTGGGCTTTAGGTGGTTCTGGAAGTAACAACAGTCACTCAAGTGAGACTAAGTCTGAGACCATTGTTAATCAAGAAGATATGCATAAATTGAATTAAGGTTTTTCTTTATTCAGGATAATATAACGTGTCCATCTTCAACACTTAATTCGCACTGATTATTGTACCGTATTCGCATTCTTGCTCTAGATAAAGTTTGGTGTAGTTGCAATGGTTTTGCTCAAACACTACATGTCTGAATTTCCATGCAAATATCCTTTAACCTCTGATAATGAATCAAGGTATATGAATTGTTTCTCATGTAAATTCATTTTCAACAATTCCTCTTTATCTTGTATGGTTTTTTATTGTCATTCTCATAAGTATTACAATTTTCGGAAAACTATAGAAAAAAAAATATGGCAACTATTGGGTCTTTTGAGGAAATTGTCGATGAGTGTTTTAACATCGGTCTTCTGGAGAACAAGGTAAACCACCTGGAAATCGACAACTCGCCTCTTCTCAAACCCTAAAGTTATATGAGGCTTATCGAAAGAAATTTTGTTGAGCCCTTTTATGTTTGCATGTAGGTGGAGCGTGTTATCACCCCAGTAATTCTCAGGTTGTGGGATGAGGATTTTTGTAGTTAAGAAAACTAGGGGTAACCAAGAACCTCTTTTAGAATTCAGGATCTAGCCTTCCTGAGTTCCGGAGAGGGATCTCTCCAAAAGATTTAACTTTGTTTTATAATTGGATTTTAGGCTAGCTATGAGTGGACAGTTGGACTTTTTTTGAAAGAGTGGTGGGAATAAAAAGTGTTTCAAGGTAAACCAGAGGGATCTACTAGACCATTGGGTTTTTTAGCGCTCAAATCTGCCACAGGCTGAAGAAGGCAAAACTCGAGGCAACATCAAACCAACCTTAGCCTCGTAGCTAGCCCTACGAGGAAAGGAGAGGGCTCTCTCCGGGTCTATCTCAGCAAAAGGTTTTCAGAAGGGCTGAGATGACCAAAAGCATAACTGATCTTAGGCTAGTAAATTGATAGAAAGGGGTTTTTTAATAAATAATGGGGTTTTCTGGGCTGTGTGAGGCAAAGACAGCAAGAGCAGAGATTAAATAAAGGACACAGATTATCTCCTGAGGCAAGGTAAGCATGAAGTTTAGCAATTAAATTGAGATAAACGGAATGACAAGACTGCTGAGAAGTCGACAAGGGCATAGAAGATGGATCCTTGTCGAACAGAAGAAAACATTAACTATGAATACTTCCTCAAGACAGAGCAAATAAATTGAATTCTGCCTTTCTCACTTAGAAACATTCAATATGGAAATGGCGATTAATGAACTGTGAACATAACGATGACATATGAAACAAAAGGAAAAACATTTGCTAAATTTCAAGCCACAAGAATCTCAAAAAACAGAGCTGTATCTCTTCATTAAAATCTCTGTCTAAGACTGTACAATAAAACTTTAATTTTCTCCTACACCAGCGCTTAGAAATCTCTTTTTTTACAAATGATTATTCAATACCTTAAATAGGCTTAACTCAATAAAACCAATCAACCAAAATAAGGGATGGTTTTAATTATTATTAACAAACAACTACGGTAGATCCAATCATGTGTTTTAAGAACAGAACAGCATTCCACCTGAATCTATCGATGACCAAGTAAAAGACAAAATCGGACTTGAGTTGTAACTGAAGTTAAAAATAGGCAAATTGCTCCTATTTCTCTGCCACGATGGATATCCTTGTTTAATTTGGACTTTCGGTCTTCGACTGCCATCTCTCCATGTGTAATTTGAATAAAAACCAATTTTTAATAAAATTAGCTTCCTTTGCGACATTTGGGGCGCTCTCATTTTGATGTGTCAACTTTTCAGGCTTGTGATGATTCGAGTATACCTATCAAATATTTCCATCCAGATCGACCTCCTCTCACTTCCAGAAAACAGACTGGGCATAAAACTAACTTGGTGGCAGTTGAAAATTTTCACTGGCTTTCTATAACAAGAGCGTCCATAAGATTAATAACGCCAACTATGATACCATCACCGTTGCATTCTCTGCACTTAATTGAAAAAACTAATCCCATCAAACTGATAATAATCATTAGTTGGAAGAGTGACTATTGGTGAGTAGTTATGTTTTGAAAATATATCAGGCCAATATAACATCTAAGCTTTCCTGGTAGCACATCAGAATACCTGCCTGCACTCTTTGACAGTCCTATCCGTCCTACTTGTTGGGGGAATTCATATACAAATATAGGTCGAGTATGAGCTAACCAGAGATATTTTCTGTTTCCTTAAGCGTAGGGGTCCACATCTTTAGAACTCGGAGCGAAAGGGAGCAAAGGCCATGAAATTTCTTCGAAGGCAGTGTGAAAACTGCTTGTTGGCTCTATGCGCAGAGCTGAACAAGTGCGTTGCGCACTCCTTAACATACACAGTCAGCGACCTCTTACGATCAGCAAAGCCACACTTTGTTTTCTTGTAAACATGATCTCTCATAAATGCAATACTGAATGCAATTGATGTTTGTCACCATGATTCTAATGTTTAATGCCGCCGCAAAGTTTCAATGATCCTAATTTTGCCTTCAACAAAATATTTTTATTAGTTTTCCAGGATGCTGCCATTAGTCATTAAATTGAAACCCACTCCTAATAATCTCTTCATGTATCTCCATAACCTGTTCAAAAATCACTGAGTAACCATTAGAAACCTGTTTGCAAGTTGTTGGAGACGATTAAAATCGAAGCTGGGCACAAACACAAATTTCTGAGTTCTGTCTTCAAGTGGGTCGCTTTTTTCCAAGCGGGTCGCTCTGCCCAGGTGGGTCGCTCACGTTGAAATTTTGCACTGCGAAAATCACCCAAGTGGGTCGCTCTGCCCAGGTGGGTCGCTCGCGCCCAAGTGGGTCGCTCGAGCTCCAAAACCCTGTCAACGATGTTTCAAAACTTGAATTCGTCCCTCCAACTCCAAATCTCGATTTGTATGCTGTAGATTGGTGGAAATGAAACTTGTTTGGCTTTATATATATGATGCAAATATCTTTCACAATCAGATTTGATTCAAATCTTTTTGATAACCCATATTACAATGTTTTTGTATTTTCACATTTGGCTTCTTAAATATAATCTCTTTTTGGCTTTTCTGAGCTCAGATTTGATGATTTTGTTGTCTTCTTGCAGGGGTATGGCTATTTAGCTAAGGAAAAGACCAGAGGTCTGCTTTGAAATTTTCTTCTTGGTGAAATAAGCACAATTTATTACAAAAAAATAATAATGAACAATTTCTAGTTCCAAAACAGAGTTTTGGACTAGAAATGTTTTTAAAATGCTGATGATAATAAAACATGAAATCAAAATTTGCGGAACCATCCTCATCCTGCAGGCTTTATGACTGATATACAAATGAATCAAAAACCCTAGACACTAGGACCAAAGACACTTATTGACATTTTAATGACCATAAATGAAATGACAATGATTTTGAGTGATTTTTGAGGAAATTTTTAAAATTGCACTGCAGGTGTGAAATGCAACGAAGTGGAACATAAGAAATTTTAAGTTTGCAAGTTGTTCTCTTTTACAAGGAAATATAGAACTAATTATCCTAATTAAAATGATTTCATGATTTGTTGTGAGCATTGTTGGCATTGGATGCTTTATCTCGTGGAAGATGGCTTGTAGATCACTCCTTTTTTTCACTTTCAATCCTAATACTCTTTATCTTTAATTTTCACTGTTTTACTGCTGTAATTGAAAAATAACCAACAGTAACATTCTTTTTTATTGATACTCTTTGACATCTGATACACTTTGACTCTGAATTTTTACCCTAAGGTAACAGTAAAATATGTTTTCTTCATGTGATTTTCCTACTCTTTTACCTGTCAAATTCACATCAGATCTGTGAATTTTTGTCATTGTTGAGCTATTGGGATCTTTATACTCTTCAGTTTTCTGTAGCTTTCATCAGCCTATGTTTACTTAGCAAAGTTTGGCTTTACTATGAACATATGCTTAATTTCATTCTCCAAAAAGAACAAATTCTCAAAATATTGAAGTATTATTTTGCCACTTGGAGATCCTTGTGGCAGAGGCTTTTTAGCCTGCTCCTTAGCATGGGCTCTAGTTTTCTGGTCATAGTCCTTCTGTGGCATTAATTTTTCATTCAATCCATGAATATCTGGAAGTCCTGCTTCTAGCAGCAAGTCATACTTGGTCTTGAATTTACTGATTGATATGTTCATATTATCACATTTTTCTTCTAGATTGTTCATAATGTTTCCTTTTGTTATGACCTTTCTGATTTCAAGGATAGCCTCTGTCCTATCAAGAATCTTCAAATCTTCTAATTCCTCCCCATTTTTATTGTTCAAGAATGATATGATCTGGATTGCTTGTGGAGGTTTATTTCCAAGTTCCTTCTTTTTTTTATCAATTTCTGCTAAGACAGCTTGTAGCAAATCTTTTTGCTCATATATTATCTGAATAGAAGGCCATTGTGAGTGAATGCCTTTAGAGATTTTTTTCCACATAATATTGTTTATGTAGGCAATTTTTTCAGTAAGATTAACTTGCTGTTGAAGAATTTTCACCTGTTCCTATAATCTAGTAGCCCTCTGTTCATGTCCTTTGGAAGTGATCAAGGCATCTCTGTTAGATGCTTGAGATTTTTTATGCTGCCTTTTAAACTGATTATTTCTTGATCTTTTATGGACATGTCTTCCATAGCCTTGATTATTGCAGTTATTTCTCCTATTGTGTTTATCTGTGATGTCGATGAAGAAGTGGCAAAGATGTCTTTAGAAGTAATTGGCACTATAGTTGCCAATACTTCTTGTGGTGCCAAATGTTTTGCCAATGTCGAGGGAACAACTGTACTTACAGTTGGGATAACTGTAGGAATGGAAGCTTGCTGATCTTTCTTCAAATTTTCATTTTATTGCATGAAAACTTCTATTTGGCTTTCCATTTCCTTTATTTGGGCTGCCATCTTTAGAACAAGCTGTTTTAGTTCATCGTTTTCTGTCTTTTGTTGAAGGATTTCTTTTTCCTGTGGATTTTCACTTTGAGGCAATTTTAGTTGTCTCCTGAGAGCTGCTATGTCTTCATTTTTCTATTTTATTATGGCCTTTTCCCCTTCAATGTTTTCTGGGTCAGCTCCTGCTTCAATTACTATATCTTGCAATGCTTTGATTCTTAAGCCATTGGCATATAATGAGGCTTTATCCAATTTCATTTGATTCTAAAGGTTTATCAGTGTTTTCTCAAGCCTAATAGAATTCATAGTCTTGTTGACTATTTTAGAATACAACATCTATGTATTGCTCCTGTGGAATTCTATTTGGTCCAATTCATGGATAGCATCTACATCAACTTCCAATTCTGTCTTTGAGTAATCTGCAATTGTTTTTGGATCAGCCACTGTGGGCTTTAGAAATGACATTACCAATTTTTTTGAAGAGTAATCAAAAGTTGAGAGGAGCCTATCTTTATTCCCAGGCTTTTCTTTAAGGAGCTTGGAATATACTGCCCTTTTGATTTCTTCATTCTTTTCTCTGATTTGTCTGAACCTGATTTGAATATCTGACTTTGTGTTGTCATGTTCTTTGGAAGAAGAGGGCATATCAACATTTGTTTATTTATCAACCATGATAGTGTCTTTCTGCTGTGCTTCAAGTTGGACATCCTGAAGCTCCTTGAGTGATTCATTTACAATTAAAGTGGCCTCATCATCAGTCTGATGGCCATTGTTATCAGTTTTATTCCTTTCTTCATCAGTCAGTTTACTTTTCTTACTGTAAGGAATCTTGAATCTCTTATCTAGAATAGTTTCAGCTGTGAAACTATCTTCCTCTCTGCTTCTTTTGTGAAAAATTTTAGCTTCTTTATTGACCGTAACAACCTGTGCTTGATCTACATGTTTATCCTTTTCACTTTTTCCCTGCATGCTTTGTGAGTCATCATCAAATAAATTATTTTCCTCCCATTCCAGTTTATTAGCATATTTTTCAATATGAGGCTTGGAATCATGCAAGAAAGAAGACAACTTGCATTTCAATCTGATTAGGCTTAAAACTCCCTGAGGATCACAATTCCACATAAATTTGTATGGGAATTTATATTCTTTCAACTTGACATTAATCTCATTAGCTGCTTCTCTATTGTTCACAATGAATGGCCCAACTTGATTTTTCAGTTTAAACTGAGTCTTTTTTCTGAGGCCATGAAATTGACTTCACCTTCATTCAAAAGTTGCCTCAAATATTCTAGAGAAAAAATCCTTGTAGTCACAAATCTAAGCAATTTATATGGGGCCAAGAGTGCACCATATACTCTAATCTCTATGTAGTTCTTATACAAGTACCGATCCCCTGTTTTACATCTCTCAGATAGCTGTAAGATTCTCTTATTTTCTTCATTAATTCTAGGGGTTTGTTCCTTATTCAATAAATTCATTGCAGGTACTATAAACAAGTCATTGAAGTTTGCATAAGTGTATTCCCTGTTCCATTTCCTCAAAATTGATGACCAAAATACAAATGAAAGTACATTCCCTTCTGGATCTAGCTTCTGAAACTCAATAGGAAATTTGTATGCTTGGTAATACAAAAAGAGATGAAGTAAATATGAAGTATATCTAAAAACTCCTTCTTCTGGCAATCTGGACAATTGATAGTGCATATTTTCTGCAATAAACTTGGCAAAGTTGTATACAATGGATGGAGGCTGGCCAGGACTTAAAGTAGACAAAAAACCTAAGATAGCAACATCAGTGAATTCATCACTGTTATATCCCAGTATAAATGACAACATGGAGACAATCTGCCTTGTTTCACTTGGAAAGTCAAATGTATCAAATGGAGGATTGACCTTAGGGATATCAACCTGTGTGGGGAAAAAAGACTGGAAGATTTTGAATTTGGAAGCAAAATCCAAGTCCAAGTAAAGCTGAGTTCAATCTTCTATTGACAATGAAACAGTATTGGGGTCATGGTTTAGTTGCAGCATAGAGTTTATGGATTTGGCATTGATATAAAATATGACCTCCTTATCTTTATTGACAATGCACCTCTGGTCTGGAAGATAGTATGAATGACACAATCTGACAAAATTAGGGGCTGAATGAGTAAGAGGGACAATGTACTTTGGCAAATTGGAATCCCATACTGGTATATCCTTATCACTTTTCTCTACAAATTTTCCAAAACACCAGTTATAGACATCAAGTAAATTGAACTCAACTGAAGGGTCAAATATTCTGTAATCAAGATCAACAAGAGCACTATTTTCTTGTGAAGTAACTAGAGGTTGAACAGGCCTAACAACTTCAGTGGATTCATCCATGAGTGCAGGGGTGGGTTTATCAAGTTTAGAAGGCTCAGGCTGAGGGATTTTGGCAGAGGCTTTCTTCTGAGGTTTTGGGGCTCCTAATTTGGGGGTTACTTGTTTCTTCGTCATTTTTCGCTGAACAAAGCAAGCTTAAACTGTTTGCTAAGTTCTCTTTTGGAAACAAGGGGCTTTTGAAGGATTTATCTGGCAGAATAGGACTTCTAAGCAGGGTTCTGGATGGAAAAAAGGATTTTTAATGCTCAGAGGATGATTTTGATCGATATCAGTAGTGAAAAATGATCAAGGAATGGGTAAAACTTGCTAAATGGAAAGGAGGGATTTTATGGAAAATTTGACAGGGTTTCCCCTATATTTTGGATGTTTTTTTGGATTATCTGTGTGGATAATTTAGTTAATTAAAGGAATTCTCTATTAAAATGATGATTTTCCTTTAAAATTGAAGTTTTTTATGAACAAGATTGATGAAAAATACCTTTTAAAGGTATAATTGTGGTCAATTAAGGTTGCAGTTGCTTTCACAGTCTTCAATTCTAGAAAATTGGGCTATCAGAGGGTATGGTGGCTCTCTGTAATTGAATTGCAGAGAAAATGGTCGTTCAAATGATCACTGGTTCACTGGTAGGTTCGCAAATAATGAGAAAAGGCTCAGTAAAGGGTTTTCACAAGTTTACAGGCGCGAATAGGTGTAATATAATGAAAACCATAAGTTTTAATACATTAAACCTTAAGTCTCAAGTTTTAATTGCATTAATTGCAGGGAGCGGTTTTGTATTGGGCTGGTGGTTTATCGCGCGGCTCTGAAGTGGTAAGTGGTAATTCGCTTTTTGAACTCGATTCAATCATATTGTGACACGTCGACACGGAGTGGTTTGGGAAAACCACCTATATCACGCAGATTTTATAAAACATTAATCGAGCACTTAAGTTGCGCGATATAGGATATTGGCCGTCGAATTTGGCTTTCAAAAGCGAAAGGTCACGATTAAAAGAAAAGGTGCGGGGAAAATGATTCATTGGGTTCACTTTGGGCCATCAGATTAATGGACTGATGATGATCGAATGGGTAACACTCAACACGATGGGGAAATATGGGAATGAAAAATATTTGTCGCGTTTGTTTGGAACCATTGGATTAAATGAGTTTTGAAGATCAGAGGGTTAGAATTGAGCCCGATGGGAAAAGGGATTTTATTGAGTTTTATATACAAATCAGACTTTTCCAATGAAAAATTGATTGGGAGGGGTATTAAAAAGGGATTTAACCAAGGTTAATAATTGGGGTATGGGATGTGTATCGGGGAAAAGGGTTGTTTTATAATTTTAACCATAGATTAAGGGACAAGGGAAAGGGTTACAAAGTTTAGTTTGAATGAAACTTCAGGTTTTCAATATTTTTTGTTTTAAACATATATTAAAACATGTTTAAGGGTTTTTTCATATAGATTTTTATTATACAGTAATTAAATCAAAGTGATTTACTTACCATAGGGGGCGGGGTATTTATATAAAGATATATTTTAGCCAAAGGGGTTGTAATGTGGGTATTTTATTTAAGCATGTGGAGATTAAATAACTTTGGCTAAAGTTATAATACATGGGTTTTTGGGGCTATTATATAAAAAGGAGTTATATAATATAGGAAAATGTTATTTCTATAGGGAGTTAATATATAAGTTAAAGTTAATATGAAAATGGGACAAGGTATACTCAAAATACATAAACATAACCAAGTAAAGTGAAGTTTAAAAGACAATTTGCATCATATTAATCTCATCACTTTAACATTATGATATAATGTACTTTTGAGGGTTTTGTGTTTTTAAATGATGTGGGAAGTTAATCAAAGGGAATTATAATATCTTTAAGTAAAAATGAGGTTTCACTTAGGATTATTCAGGGGAATGAATGCATGAAATGGAGTAATGATGTGATTCTAAGGGATTAATATAGACATTTAACATTTTTCAACTAATCAGCCATAGAGCCTTGGGTGCGGTCCCAATAGACGTCAAGGAAATGCCTTGAGCCTTTCTGACTGATAGTTTAGAATGTTTAATGGCTATGGGGCGGGGAATTTAGTTATTTGCGGTCCTGGTGAATGATATTTACATTGATGCTTATCACCTTCTTCTACCTACCCAACTTACCATGCTAACATTTTTCTTCCTTTTTAGTAAGGTGCATTTGAGCTAGCAACCTTTACAGAATTTATTCTTTCTGTAAGTAAACTATCTAATTCTACACTTATTTCATCCATGAATCCAGATTAAACTGTTGGATTCACTTATTTCTCTACCTAACTACTGAATTGTCATGATTAAATTGTATGACAACTCTTTATTCTCTATCTACAACATTTGAAATTGAAAAGTGACAAGTCAACATTAAATTGTTCAACTCATCACAGACTATGGCATTTATTTACACTCTGCCATAGTCAAAAGGTAAAAGTAGTGGCATTTATACTTGCACACTTTCATTTTTATTTTGGGGTCTTTTATTTTTTCTAAGTCCTTTGATTTTTCTTTTAGGAATTTTTACCCTCTTTTTGATTTTTTTTTTTTTTTTTTTTTAAACAAAATATGTGAATACAAATTGTAGAAGGCAAAGTATGAACATATTTACAAGATTATCAACAGTCAAGTCAAAATTATGAATCCTATATTATAGGTCACTAACAGAGCGCATCATAATTTAATGGAAAAATGGTCAAGTGAATAACTCGGATCTATATCCTACCCAACATGCCCAAGTGCCAGATTTATATTTATTTTTCCTGTCAATGGATTTGTAGCTATAAATACAAATGTAACTTTTATGTCTCCTTTCATGGAAGGAAAAATTTTCTGGTGAATTCATAGTTTTAATTTAAAGTCGATATTAAGGTTTTCAGTTTTTATTACACATGTTTGAAGTGTTGGGCCTTAATGTGTGCCTCGACCGTTAATAGGGTTCAACATAAAAGTTTTTTTTTTTAAATATTATGTTCCAAAATTCATGTGTGATGATTTCTCCTTCAATTTATGTGGTGCTGCAAAGGCAAAAAATTCGTTATTTTAATTTAACTTTTTAGGATTAATTCCTCTCAGTAAGGGTTTATATCTCATTTTGTTTAATCTTATAGTTAATGATATTGTTTTTGATATATATGCACATATGACTTTGTGACTAGGCTAGTGAAGGCATGTCAATAGGGGTTACTAAGTGGGACCAGACCTGGATGTTGGTTCCTTTTGACAACCTAGGTCTAAACATTTTCAATACCCATGTACCCAAAAGCATGTTTACCCTTCCCTTCTATCTCTTTCATATCATAATAGAGAACTGTTAGGGTTATGCTCGAAACAATAGTTTCTTCAAAGATATGCCTGGAATATTTTTAGTTTAGTTTTATTTTCTTCTTCAAGCATTACCTAATTTTTATAGTTTCTATTTCAATGTGTTTCACTTCGTTTTCTACGTAACAATCATTTGTTTATTGTTTCTTCCAATGTATTAAGTTCCTTCATGCCACAATTACCAACGTGATTAGTATCCTTTACTCTCATGGGTACCCCCTACTAGTTCCATGTGAAATTCATCCCATGGTGGAGTTAACAACCCCCATCCTCATTGTTAACACTGGAAAATCGTACACCAGAAGACGACATCAATTAATGTCGAGCCCAAATATTTACAGGACAAGAATACATTATGGAATCAAGAAGTATTTAAAATCTCTAAGGGTTTGAGAAAATTAGATTTGAACTAGTCATAAATGCTCAAATGTGTGCTTTTTCCTTCGAGAAGAGTGCCTTCTGCGTGCCTTTTTGCCCGATAAGTGCGCATTCCTGGAAATGGAAAAAAGTCACTTTCCAGGACCACAACAAGCAAAGGACAGTTACTCCTTATGTGAAAGCTGCCTAAGGACAACCACCAGTGCCTCCTTAGACATTATGTGAGCACACAAAATAATATTTGAGCACACAATGGAATCACACCTCTCCCTTGGGTCACCATCCATCATGTACTAAGGGAGGAAAGGAGGATTTGAAGCTCACCTATATAAATCCACCAATAGATGAACAAATGGTGATCACAAGGTTATGCTGGCCAAAGTTGCCCAAGAAACACCAACATTGTGTGTGACCCAGAGTTGGAGCTAAAGAGGACTTGATAGTTGGCCACCCAACATCTTTGTCCACCACAGCAGATAGAGAGAGCGAGATTGCATCAGAGGTAGAGCTTGGAAGGCAACATCCTTGCATCGGGACCTAGAGCCATTGTCTAGGTGCCCCTTGGCAAGTGGGTAAAATTTTTTCTCCACTTCAAACGTTTAATAAGAAGAGGCCATCGAGCCATCGTTTGCATTACTATCATTTGGAACTCTCTATATAGCTTCTGTATATTTGTGTTTTTTTAGTTTTAATTTAACCAGAGCATACTTCATCATACTATTTCCATTAATTTTTATGCTTTTGAGCTCCCCCACTTTCTACCCATTACCAGTAGTTTAGAGAGTAGACCACATTCTCTAAGCTTGTGCAATTTCGTACACTCGTGTGACTAATCCACAACAACAAGATTGGCGACTCCACTGACCTGTTTCAAGTTTATGTGGTTGTGCCATATTTTTCAGGAGACCCTTTGTCTATGCTAGAGTGGAGCTGACAGTCCTCTGACCCATCTTGTAGTACCTAGACTCACTGAGGTGATAGACTGAAGAAGGCAGCTTCTAATATTTTTACTTGCAGTATTTTTGCGTGCAGTTTTTCCTCACAGAGGCACATTGCACGCATTTAGGAGTGACCTACGCATAGGAAGACACACCTGTCAAGGGCTTTTGTGCGCAAATTGCAGAGAGATTTTTTTTCTCCCTATTTTATGCATGTTTTATTCTTGGAAGTGTGTTGGGCAGCCCCTAATGTATCTTCCAACACATGTGTTGATACCCCAAAAATTCTGAAAACTCATTTTTTTCTTCTTTCTGTAGGCATTTAGTTAGTTTTCATTTAATTTGGTTTTTTGCAAAAAAGTGTTCACACAATTTAAGTAGGGGGAGAATTAACCAATTCTTTTCGAACAATTTATGTTTTTTGCACATTATAGTATGCACACTTAGCTTAAGTAGTCCAAGTAAGTGTCTCATGACCACACATGCATAAGCTAGCATAGAAATTTTTTAGTTTAAATTCAATTTTTGCATTTAGGAAATTACGGGACTAGGATTGAATCGCCAATTAGAGCAAGTAATCTCTGTTGTCTTTGCACCATTTAGTGACCGTAGACAAGCATATGAACACTCTACATTTGTGATTCGTCATCTCCCTTTAGTCACTCACATAGACTAACTAGGAGGATTTGGAAGCGGCCCATTATCCGCAAATGCTTTCTATTTGAGCAAGGAACAATGTCACCTAGTTTAACTAGGGGAATTTTGTAAAGGATCACCGATATCCATATGTTCAAATTATGATATTGTTCACCATACACTCACACAAATTAACCCACTAAGAAAATAAAGCCACCTAAAAATAGCTTAAACCAACTCACTAAATTCTCCCCACAGGGGCCACAAGAGAATTTATAGATTAAGTTAGGATCAAGGGGGTAGGCATCCAATAAGCCGCCTTGATCACACTTCACATTGAAACATAGAAGTTGTGTATTTATGGAGTTTTAAAATCCACCTATCAACCCACGGAAAAGAAAACCCCAGCGTGGAAGAGACCTGATTCAGAGGGGGTTTGGCTTAGACGCAGTGTGTGCGGTATCAATTGGGGCTACCTGACCCGGTTGATACTCGGTACTGTTAGCTGATTACCAAGAAGCCCAAGACTCGAATGCTCACGTGGGACAGTGATTCTTAGTGGCCAAAACTAGGGCATCCTTTACCTTATAGGTGACAGTGCAGGCAAGCGCCAGACCCTCTACCCTTACCTTGGTTGATTCTCTTCAGCTGACTCGGGGTGTCGCCAGCTCTTATGGGACGTTGTGAAAGCACTCGCAAGAAATCCTCTCAAGGCCCAGTTACTTTTGAGTGTGTGAGGATGTATTAAGTCTTCTATGATTTTGAGTATCACATGCAAACAAACAAAACCAATTTTCTTTTTTTTCTTGATTGATCACATAGATTAAGTTAAAGGAAAATTCATTTCATTTTTGCTTTGTTTTATGTATGTGGCCATAAATTTGTCGTGATCACAGACTTGATCCCCTCAAAAATTTTCCAAAACCTAACCTAGTCAACACTCAAACGGTTCCAATGGAACCTCATCGATCCAGGGGTCTTTTGGACCTCCCCCCATTCCCAGGAGGGGTTCCAGGTCTTTCGCCATTTAGGCGTCAAAGACGGAACATTGCCACAGTGGTTGGTTCCTCCTTTCTTGGAGAAACCTTAGTTGGGAACCCTAGTCGGTCTCCCAACACCACACCGCACACCACTCCCCCCTCGTCCCCTGGCGGGCAGAGGAGCACATCCCATACGGGAAGCCAGTTGAATTCACAGTAAGGTACGTCACAAACTAACCCTCATTCTAACCAGAACTTTGTGTCTTCACACATTGCCATGGCATCAACCTCCTAGTCACCCTTCTTAGCAGTGTTAAATCTACCGGATTTAACCAAGCTCACCAATGACCCCATCGCACATGACCCTATTTTGCCTCCCATGCCCACAAAGATCCCTTTAGACATACCAAAGTTTGAAGGCGAGCAAGCGAAAGACCCAGGAAATCATATAATGACCTTTCACCTGTGGTGCTCATCGAATAGCATCATTGATGATACTATTTGGTTGAGGCTATTTCAATGCACTCTTATGGGAGTGGTCGCAAAATGGTATGTGGATCAACCTCCTACTTCACATGGAACCTTTAGCACCCTCACTACCACATTCCTCACATACTTTTAGTTGCCCATTCACCACGATTCGGGAATGGAGTTACTGACTCATTTCAGACAATCCCCCTCTACCCATATTTCAGAGCATCTCCATGAGTGGAGGCGGTGTCGCAGTTTATTCAAAGCACAACTCAACAACCGAGTCCTTTTATATTTATTCTTGAAAACTTTGATGGCGGATATTTCAAAGGATGTGGCATAACGTAACCCCACATCCGAAGAGGACGCAATCAATAAAGCCCAACAGGTTGAACTGATCTACATGCAATCAAGATACATATATAATATCTTGCCCAATGCCCCGTTCCTGCAATCTTATCAAGAATTTCCAGGTGCATCTAACTCTACACACGAACTTATTGGGTGAATGACCCAAGGGTACCTAGGCAGCAGTAGTTATAATCCCGGTTACACACATGGGTTTACACAGAACATGTCTCAACCCGGATTTCAAAGTCATCATATGCAGCAGCAAAATTTGACTAATAGGGCACAAGTGTATCACCAAGGAGGACCTTATCGTCCAGCTGAGGGGACCCAATATGCAGGAATAAAAAATGATGGAAGAACTCCCCCCCAACGGCTAGGTGCAAACATGGGACAACAATATGTTCAGTCCCAAGCACATAACCCACTTACGCAAAACAATGCACAGGCAAACTTTGTGCAGCCGTCCCAAAATCAACCACACCAGTATGATCAGGAGAATTATCCTCCTAACGTGGTTAAGAGAATGGTAAAAAAAAAACCCAAAGGGAACCTTGGACAAGGGGGCATCAACCAACAGTGCCCACCGTGATCCTAGGCTAGAGGTAACTCCAACCGAAATCAGAACCAGCATCCAAGCAATGCCCAAAGGCAAGGAAAAATGCCACCTCTATAAACAAAGCACTCTTGTTCAGTATGTGGTGAGTACAGGAACTATACTCACCACTGTCCTGAACTCCATGAGATTAAAAATCTTTAGAGTAACCGAGGACAAGGAGGATCTTCCCAGAAAACTGCGGTTATGCAAGAACCCTTCCCCCTTCAAGGAACAGTCAACACTCAGCAGCAAAACCTCGACGATTCCGGGAAAAAAAACCATGAAATTTACATGGCTGGGGAAGAAATGTTTTTCCAAAATCAGAATCACAACTACGACACCCCACCAGACACCAGTAAGTCAAGGGCTAGTACGAGTGCACCGAATTCACCTTTAAATATTCCAAAGATTCCTTTGGAACCGTTGCCAAAAATGGTAAAAGGGCATAATAGGCGAGCAGGTAACTACTCCAAAGTGGCCCACAATTACAGCATCGTAGAAGATTTAGCTCAATCACCTGCTGCTATGTCTGCATTGGAAGTACTGTAGTAGTTCCCAAAGCAACGGAAAGCCCTACTTTCCACATTAGGCGCTGTCAACCCTGTCAACACGTACATGATGGCTTTTTACTTAGACAAAGACACCCCTAGGCTTCCCTCCATGGTCGCCTTCCAGATACCAGTATCGGTACAGAATATCACTATTCACCGATGTGTCATTGACGAGGGGGCATCCACATGCATCATGTCAAAGAATGTATGGTAGAAGTTAGGAGCCCCCGAACTCAAACCTTATGTCATCACACTCAAAGCATACAACGGTTGTCCCTCGACCCCCATCGGTCTCTTCCAAAATGTACTGATCTGTTTAGCCGGCAAGATGGTCCACATAGACATCAAAGTCTTGGACGATCACTTGGATTAAAATATACTCCTTGAGTGGAGTTACATGTACGCCATGTCTGCCATAGCATCCTCCGTCTTTCGCATCATGATGTTCCCCCATGAGGATCAAATCATCATAATATACTAGCTGACGCACAGTGAAAAGTGTCCCTTGACCAACATGGATGTAACTCTACCCTATGTAGATACAGCCGTAGATGGTCTTTCACGGTATCAAGAATATGGCCCTGGCCAATTCAAACCGTTGTCCGTCCTAGGGTCATTCCTAGGAGATCCTCCCATTATCCCTGAGGTATCGCTCGTTGCCACGGGGGCCCCAGTATGCATGATGTCCACATCAAACACCGAGGTTAGTCAGGACACAGACTCAAGCAGTAATGACACTGAGGCATCGGCCAAGACAACTTCTCTAGTCTACGTTGCCTCCCAAACCCCTTTCCTCTACCCACCTCTTGGCTTCGTCTCCAAGCAAGTTTTGGCAACACTAGCATTACCTGTTGGGAAAAATACTGAGAGGGGGGGGTGAATCAGTATTTAGGGCTGACAATTTTTACTTTTTCTTTCTCTTAAAACCATATTCTATTTTATAGAATCCAACGTGTATGTCCAGAGATCTTATTATGTCTTTACTTAGATCATTGCATCATTCATTCATCAGATGTTTAGTAAGAAGTAAGTATGAACATAAATCACAAAACAAACCATCAAACATAAGCCACACATATGAACACCAGTATTTAAGGTGGAAACCCAATTTGGGAGAAAACCACCGCTGCTGTTATCTCAGTCTTCAATATTTATTATAATGAAAACTTCTTACAATTTATGCTGGCGCATAATTATACCATCACGCAGGCACCTACCTGCAGAAAGGCTACAACCTTCTCTCGTTAACCAGCTACCACTGGAAGGGAGCTACAACCCCCTCACTGAAGGCTTCGACCCTCAGCACCATTGCGGACCACGTTCCATCAATTTACATACTGGATCCACCAGTTTCCACACAACATACCTTGCAGGCCACCAGATTTATTCATTTTCTTCAGCTCACTCGCACCAATTCTTCGTGATTTCGTCAATCGATCAAACTAGAGATTCATCGTCGGCAGATCATTATATCCATGGGTGCATCGTAGACTCAGATTTATCAATTAAGAACAGATTTCATCCATGCAGATATTCCTTAGAGAAATTTATTCATTCACCACCCTTACGCATGCACCATTGTACAATAATCATCTTCTCCTTATATAGTTTTTGCCTTTATTAAAACCATGAGTAAAAACCATTCAACCGCTAATGGTATTCCTTTGAGAATATTTCCTTTAGTTTACCCTACGTGCCTCTTTCATTTCTTTTTAATTTATTTATCAATTTGAAGAAATTGACAAATAAATATATTCATAACTTTGAACTGAACTTTAGGATTAAAGTTACAACCCTTCGCACTTTAAAGAAATATCCAACGCTTTCAAACAATTAACCTTATGATAAACCTTTGACCCCGAGCCCACATATATATTCAATATCCAATCAAATACGCGCATGTTACCATAAGTAAACTTCATGCAAGTCCAGCGTCCGATCATCGTTAGATAGCAAGCTTCCAGATCAATGGCATATATGCATATCCCTCGACCTCCGATGCCGAGCGTTAACGTGCGATGGCCCGCCATACTTTGGTTAATCTTCGTGCATCTTCCTCATACGACCACTGTCCGATGGCTTCCCTCTAGATCAACGACACACAACAATATTGCTGGGCATCCTGGGTCGAACTATAACGCGTGATGGCGCGCAGTGACAAGTGGTTTTGTGGGGGTCCACCTCGCCACGTGTCGAAATCTCTATGGAATCGGAGCCAACCTCTTGAATACTGCTTGCCCGTCAAAATTAGTGCGATGAAAACCACTTCCAGCCTTAAACCACATTCACTGTTCATTTGCAAGGTTTTTCCCCCCTACTCCAAGTTTCGTTGGCGTACTTTTGCTAATTCGTTTCTCCGCGTTATCAGTTGATATAACCATGATTATTGTTATACAGCTCCGATGAAATTCTTTCAGACTGTTCGTAATTCTGAAGAGTTGTTCCAATGAAAGTTTGAGTCACCGAGTTCCATGTTGGTTGCAGGAATTCACAATTCCTTCATCAATAACACGTTCATGTATTATACTTGCTTAATTCAATAAAGGCATAGACAATTCTGAGATCAATCCCCAATATTGATCCCAATTTACCTTCAGTCTTATATTCAACGAATGTATATAACTCCACTGTCTACCACTTTGGGAAACACAGTCGACCGTATTGGCATTGGTTCCTCAAACTACATACAGAGCACCATTAATCCCCTCATAGGGTTTCTTATGAATTTTCAATTATCCTCCAATAGGATGCATACATATGTTCACACCTGAATGGGACTCAAATATCCTTCCTATTAAATTCAATTTGCTTCTTGACTGATACTGCTCTCTATAGATGCACTCTTTTTCTGTTCTTCTCTACTACATGTCTTGTATTTGTTCCTAGTTATTGTTTCAGATGCCAATTCCTTTTCCACTTCCTTTGCCATCAATGAAAATACTTCCAAAAATCTCTCCCTTTGGCATTGATGGCAATACTCTTCCTCTAATTGTCTTATAGAAGTCCTTTGTTGCTTTTCCTCCCCCTTTGACATCAATGGCAAAGAGTTGATCAAGATCCTTTGAACCGAAAATACCATGCTCCCCCTGAGATCATGCTGCATCTTCAAACATAATATAACAAAATAACTTATAAATGCCAACAATGCATCCTTTTCATATGACCACTGCTCCCCCTTAGCTTGTGCATTCAGAGATGCCCAACAGCACCTCACAACCAATTTAATCTTCTGTTTTTAAGTAGATATCCTCTTCTGCATGGCAGAGACTACTCCCAGTTTGTCTGAGATATTCGAACGCTTCCCTGGGTAGAGGTTTGGTAAATATATCAGCAACTTGTTATTTGGAGGGAACATACTCCAATTTCACCTTTTCTTCAAGCACTTGTTCACGTAAGAAGTGATATTTGATGGGAATGTGCTTCGTCTTGGAATGAATAACAGGATTCTTTGAGATATTGATGGCACTTTTATTGTCACACATAATGGAGATAGGAGGTGAAAATTTGATTTGAAATTCTTGTAAGGTTTGCATCATCCAGAGAATTTGAGTGCAACATGATGCGACAACCACATATTCTGCTTCTGCTGTAGATAAGGCAATAGAGCTTTGCTTCTTGCTAAACCAAGATACTAACCAGGGCCCCATATAGAATGCACCACCACTAGTGCTTTTCCGATCATCAACACTTCTAGCCCAATCTGCATCAGTGTATGCATGAAGAGTAAGGTCAACATTCTTTGGATACCATAATCCAAAGTCTTGAGTTCCTTGTAGATATTTGAATATTCTTCTCACAGCTTGAAGATGAGACTCCTTTGGATTAGCTTGGAATCTTCCAACAATCCCAACTGCATGCATGATGTCTGGTCTTGTCCCAGTGAGCTAAAGTAGACTTCCTATCATAGATCTGTATTCTGGTTGATTCACCATGGGGGAATCATCATTAGAACTGAGATTACATCCAGTTATCATTGGTGTACTTACAGGTTTGCAATCTTCCATGCCATACTTCTTTAAGATTTTTTTGAGGTATTTTGCTTGTGATAAGAATATGCCATCTTTTGCTTGTTGCACTTTCAAGCCAAGAAAGAATGTTAGTTCCCCAAGTAAAGACATTTCAAATTCCTGCTGCATATCAGAAGCAAATTTCTGACTCATAGACTCTTCATTACTTCCAAAAATGATATCATCAACATATACAACCACAATCAATAGTTTGTCATTTTTAGTTTTTGTGTATAAGTTGCTATCAACAGACCCCTTTGAAAATCCTTGTTGATGAAGATATTTGTCAAGACGATAGTACCATGCCCTTGGAGCTTGTTTGAGACCATATAGAGCCTTTTTAAGTCTACAAACAAGTTTTTCATCATTTCCCAAAATGAATCCTTCTGGTTGTTCTATATAAAATTCTTCTTCTAAATCACCATTGAGAAAAGCAGATTTAACATCCATTTGATAAACTTTGATTTGTTGGAAGCTTGAAAAAGAAAGAAACATTCTTATGGCTTCAAGTCTAGCTACAGGAGCAAAAGTTTCTTCAAAGTATATACCTTCTTGTTGAGCATACCCCTTGCAAACAAGTCTAGCTTTATTTCTTATAACATCCCCATTCTCATTTAACTTGTTTTTGAATATCCATTTAGTTCCAATGACATTTTTTTCATGAGTTCTTGGTACTAATTCCAAAGTGTGATTCTTTTCAATTTGATCAAGCTCTTCATTCATGGCTTGAATCCAACATTCATCTTTGCTAGATTAACTGACATTGTGAGGTTCAATAGTGGACAGAAATGCTAGATTGCTAGAAGATCCCACAGGAGTCCTTCTTGTTTGTACACCTAATCCCTTTTCTCCCAAAATTTGAGATTCTGGATGATTCTTTTGAACATATCTGGATAGAACCTTTTCAAACAAATCATCTTCGGGTTCTTCATTGGGTTCACTGTTTGTATTATTACTATTTGATGTAGAAGAATATATGTCATCATCATCGTCTTCATTTGTTGTTTGTTTTTCTTCTTTTGGAGCTGCTGGAGACTCATCAATAACAACATCTATACATTCAACAATCTTCTGAAGTCTTTTATTGTAACATTTATATGCCCTACTCCTAGAGGAGTACCAAGAAATATTCCTTCATCTGCTCTGGGTTCAAAATTGCTAAGTTTTTCATCATTATTTTTGATAAAACATTTGCTTCCAAAAATTCTAAAATGCTTTACAGTGGGAGAATTACCATACCAGAGTTCATATGGAGTTTTATCACTATTTACATGAACATGTGCCTTGTTAAGAATATTTACTGCTGTATGTGTTGCTTCTCCCCAAAATGTGTCAGGTGTTCTGGAATCATCAAGCATAGCTCTAGCCATTTGTTGAACTGTTCTGTTCATTCTTTCTGCTACGCCATTCTGTTGTGGAGTGCCAGTTATAGAAAACTGTCTTTTTATGCCATGTTGTTCACAAAATTCAAGGAATTCATTGGATGTATATTCTCTTCCTCGATTAGATCTAAGACACTTGATTTTTAGATCTAATTCATTTTCAACCAGTGCTTTGAAGATCTAAAATTTCTCAAATGCTTCATCTTTGTGTTTAATCAACCCAATCCAACACACTCTAGAGAAATCATCAATGAATAAGATATAGTATTCTTCACCACGTGGTGACTTTTTCCTCATAGGTCCACATATGTCAGTATGAATGATTTCAAGATGCTTACTTGATGATCCTTCCTTGGCATTAAATTTTACTCTGGTTTGCTTACCGAATTGGCAATATTTGCATATGATATTTTCAGGTAGAGTAATATTGGGAAAATCACGAACAACTTTAAGTCTACTTGATTTGTTGATTTGAGAGAAGCTCAGATGCCCCAACCTTCTATGCCATAGCCAGTTTTATGAAGATTTACTCAAGTAACATTGTTCTTTGCAGTTTTTTAATACATACAGGTTGCTTGGAGTTCTTTTTCCTTTTATAATTGTTTTACCTGTATTAAGATCACGTACCACACATTATTTTGAACTAAAGACAACTTCAGTTCCTTGATCACACATTTGACTCACACTTAACAATTTATGCTTTAATCCATCCACATAAATGACTTCATTAGCTTTCACCTTTTCTTTTAGAAATACAGACCCTTTTCGCTTAATGACTGCAGGAGTATCATTTCCAAATGTAACATTCTTTTCCTTTTCTAGAGAACTTTATGCAAGAATTTTGTTTTTATCACTTGTCATGTGTCTTGAGCATCCACTATCAATGTACCATTGGTTTTCTTCCTCACTATCAGATAACCCATCACTCTCTTAACGAGTATAGTAACTTTTTCTAGTGCTATAATGATTCTTATTCCTTCTTACTACTTCCTTCCCCTTTTTATGTGTTTCTTTATGAGGACACTTAGCAGCATAATGACCAACTCTTCCACAATCAAAACATTTGAAAGGAAGCTTACCTCTGAACCGTCCTGTGCCAAGTTGAAGTTTCTTTAAAAAGTTTATCTCATCTTCTTCTGAGATATATCCTGATCCTTCTGTTTTTTGTACTTCCTTCCCTTTTTTAGAAGTTCTAAAGACTGCTTCTTTGACTTCAGATGGTCCTCCTCTTCTCATTTCATATGCAGTTAGTATGCCATGAAGTTGCACCACAGTAAGATTTTGAAGATCCTGCTTTTCTTCAAGAGTAGAAACTTTTGACTCAAATTTTGTTGTTAGTGATCTTAAAATTTTCTCAACCAGAGTAGATTCGGTTATTGTTTCTCCCAGATTTCTCATACGATTTACAATATCATCAAGACGTAAAAATAATTTTTCAATGCTTTCCTCATTATCCATTTTTAGGTTCTCATATTGAATTCTTAGAGTTTGGAGTTTAGCACTTTTTACCTTTGCATCACCTTCATAACTTAGAATGATTTTGTCCCATATTGCCTTTGCAGTATTCAGCTGCATGACTTTGACAAATTTTTATTCACTCAGACTTCCCAATAGAGCATTGACCGCTTTTGCATTGGTTTCATAATTCTTTCTTTACGTCGAATCTGTTGGTACTGCAGCTGGATATTGATATCCTCCTTCAACAATTTCCCATACATCTGCTCCCAGATACTGAAGATAGGATCTCATCCTTGTTTTCCAGAAGATTAAATTGTTTCTGTTAAAGAGTGGAGGCCTGATAGAAGCTATTCCATCTTGATTACTCATCTTGCTTGATCTTCCTTCTAGCAGCTAAGCTTTTTCAGAAGAACCTTGGCTTTGATACCAATTGTTGGGAAAAATACTAAGAGAGGGGGGTGAATCAATATTTAGGGCTGAAATTTTTTACTTTTTCTCTCTTAAAACCATATGTTATTTTACAGAATCCAGCGTGTATGTCCAGAGATCTTATTATGTATTTACTTAGATCATTGCATCATTCATTCATCAGATGTTTAGTAAGTATGAATAGAAATCACAAAACAAACCATCAAACATAAGCCACACATATGAACACTAGTATTTAAGGTGGAAACCCAATTTGGGATAAAACCACCACTGCTGTTATCTCAGTCTTCAATATTTATTTTAATGAAAACTTCTTAAAATTTATGCTGGCGCAAACTTATACTAGCACGCAGGAACCTACCTGCAGAAAGGCTACAACCTTCTCTCGTTTACCAGCTACCACTGGAAGGGAGCTACAACCCCCTCACTGAAGGCTTCGACCCTCAGCACCACTGCGGACCACGTTCCATCAATTTACATACTGGATCCACCAGTTTCCACACAACATACCTTGCAGGCCACCAAATTTATTCATTTTCTTCAATTCACTCACACCAGTTCTTCATGATTTCGTCAATCGATCAAACCAGAGATTCATCGTCGTCAGATCATTATATCCATGGGTGCATCGTAGACTCAGATTTATCAATTAATAACAGATTTCATCCATGCAAATATTCCTTAGAGAAATTTATTCATTCACCACCCTTACGCATGCACCATTGTACAATAATTGTCTTCTCCTTATATAGTTTTTTCCTTTAGTAAAACCATGAGTAAAAACCATTCAACTGCTAATGGTATTCCTTCGACAGTATTTCCTTTATTTTATCCTACGTGTCTCTTTGATTTCTTTTTAATTTATTTATCAATTTGAAGAAATTGACAAATAAATATATTTACAACTTTGAACTGAACTTTAGGATTAAAGTTACAACCCTTCGCACTTTAAAGAAATATCCAACGCTTTCAAACAATTAACCTTATGATAAAACTTTGACCCTGGGCCCACATATATAGTCAATAGCCAATAAAATATGCGCATGGTAGCATAAGTAAACTTCGCACAAGTCCAACGTCCGATCACCGTTAGATAGCAAGCTTCCAGATCAATGGCATATATGCACATCGCTCGACCTCCGATGCCGAACGTTAATGTACGATGGCCCGCCGTACTTTGGTGAATCTTCATGCATCTTCCTCATACGACCACCATCCAATGGCTTCCCTCCAGATCAACAGCGCACAACAATATCGCTGGGCATCCTGGGTCGAACTATAATGCGCGATGGCACGTAGTGACAAGCGGTTTTGTGGGGGTCCACCTCGCCACGTGTCGAAATCTCTATGGAATCAGAGCCAACCTCTTGAATACCGCTTGCCCGTCAAAAGCGGTGCAATGAAAACCACTTCCAGCCTTAAACCACATTCACTGTTCATTCGCAAGGTTCCGCCCCTCTACTCCAGGTTCCGTCAGCGTACTTTCACTAATTCGTTTCTCCGCGTTATCAGTTCATATAACCATGACTACTATTATACAGCTTCGATGAAATTCTTTCAAACTGTTCGTAATTCTGAAGAGTTGTTCCAATGAAATTCCGAGTCACTGAGTTCCGTGTTGGTTGCATGAATTCACAGTTCCTTCATCAATAACATGTTTATGTATTATACTTGCTTAATTCAATAAAGGCATAGATAATTTCGAGATCAATCCCCAATATTGATCCCAATTTACCTTCAATCTTATATTCAACGAATGTATATAACTCCACTGTCTACCAGTTTGGGAAACACATTCGACCATATTGGCATTGGTTCCTCAAACTACATACAGAGCACCATTAATCCCCTCATAGGGTTTCTTACAGATTTTCAATTATCCTCCAACAGGATGCATAAATATGTTCACACCTAAATGGGACTCAAATATCATTCCTATTGAATTCAATTTTCTTCTTAACTGATACTGCTCTCTGTAGATGCACTCTTTCTCTGTTCTTCTCTGCTACATGTCTTGTCTTTGTTCCTAGTTACCGTTTCAGATGCCAATTCCTTTGCCACTTCCTTTTCCATCAATGACAATACTTCCAACATTACCCAACATATCGTTGGCATTCCTAGTTTGGTACCTCGTTCGCCCTTTAGGAATAGGAGCTACCAAAATTACTGCATTTGGGTTAAATCCTCCCAGTCTCGAGGAGCCCCAGCCTACCCAAGCAACAGTCAAAACTGCCCCCGCAAGGGAAGTTCCCATTGCGAAACCGGTGACCACAGCCAAAAAAACCGCCAAGAGAGGAAAGAAAGCAGTGATCCCCACCATGCAAAGGGAGTCATCAACTTGCGCTATATGTGATGTCATAGGACACCCTACCCACATATGTCCAGATTTGGACAAGTTAAAACCACTCCTAGGCTCTGAAGCAGGCACCTTGACACTGCATTCCCATAAAAAGTAACTTGCCACCAAAAGTACAGGAAAACCACTACGTACCAATCACGCATGCGCTCTCTATGACACCTATGGGAATTATACCCACCATTTTCCAGAAATACCACGATATAGGGATGCCTTACATGCCATCGAGTGATCCTATCAAGAGGATCCCCCCACCCAATCTGTCGGAGATGAACCTCATGTCATCTTGTACATGCAGGAGGAACGATATTCACCAAAAGGATAACCAATTATCTCTCCTCCCCCCAAGCCACCATACACCAATAAGGGACAGGGGAACCTGGTTGCCTCATCCTCTTGAGTTAGCACACGTGTCGATTACTGGAGACGATTTGATCAAGTATTTAACCCAAGGTCACCTAGGCAGCAGTAATCTATATTCTGGGAGTTAGCACGTGCGTCGATTACTACAGACGGTTTGATCAAGTCTTTGACCCAAGGTCACCTAGGAAGTAGTAATCTGTATTCGAGGAGTTACCAGGCACATCATCTACTATAGACGGTTTGATACAGGTCTTTGACCCAAGATCAACTAGGCATCAGTAGCACCCATGATACTTAGAGAGTTACCTAGGTAGGTAGATTCTACAAATGACTTGATCCAGCCTTTGACCCAAGATCACCTAAGCAGCAACAGTACCATGCACATCGATTCTACAGACAGCTTGATCGGGTATTCTTCCCAAGATCACCTAGGCAGTAGTAGCACCATGCACGTCGATTTTGCAAACGGTTCGATTGGGTCTTTGGCCCAAGGACACCTAGGCACCAGTAATCAATACCCTAGATACTCATACGATTCTACTTAGAATGTATCACAACCTAGCTATCATGAAAGTCACCCCGGCACTCATATACCAACCATGGACAAGGGAACCGATATCCCCTATTTCCAGCATAGAATGGACCATTGGTACAACGTAATGCATCGGTCAATCTAGTGCAACCCTTCCTAGGCTCATCAACAACCATACAACCAGGATAATTATGAAAATCCTCCAAATGCTGCAAAAAGAAGCCGAGGAACAAACAAATGGAGATCCTGGACAGGGGGCAGTAATCGGCAAATGCCCCCCTTGATTTCAATCTAGGGGAAACCCCAACTAAAATCAAAACTAAGACCCAAGTAACAACTCCCAAGGAAAAATTGGAGCTTAGAGTATCTGATCACCAGACCGAAAGCAGCACTATGATCAGCACTCCATAACAAACAAAGGCGATGCCACACATTCACACTCCTGAAAAAATAAATTTTCAGCGCTGGCAGGTATGCACCCTCCCATCTTCCTTTTTTAAATCTCATGCCTTTCAATAATTTTTGATGAAAATAAGATGCTTTCACTTGAGGTAGTTGTTTTTGCAGGAAGCACCTACAAATTACTTACAACAACATCCACTGAAGGATCCAGAGCAGCTATCATCCTACCCCCAACATGATAGAGTCCCACAGTACTCTGCATATCCTGACAACATTTCTCGATCAGAAATAAACCATAGGGTCATCATACCCGACCACATTTATCATCCCACCCTGCATATGATAAACTTCTGCGTTGGTTGGTAGAGCCTCCCCTCCATGGCGATCGTCATCCAAAGTATACCATACATCACCCCACAAGTGATGCCATGGCCATACCATCTTAGTCTGGGATGCACCTCATGCCTAGCCATTTATCAAGCATAAGGTCAAGTTTACCATTCAAACTCAACCCCCCCTCCCGGACGATCAGGTTGTACAAGCAGATTGAAAGCGCACCTTCACGCACTGCATTTGGCCTGCCATACCTCCATCAGCATAATCCCATCTGCGACATCTTCCACTTCATCAACCCCGCACATGAGACCAACCAATGGCACCCCCAGAAAAACATCATCCTCACACCTTCAATGAGCGACCCTCTTTCATGTTTTGGGGTACCCGTCTCTGTGTTTTGTACAAAACAAACCCCATTATTTTATTCTTTTGGTAAGTGTACAAAGATCACAAATGATGCCCTTCGCCACTTCCCCCTAATATTTCACCTTTTCTCCCATGGAAGCAGCCCCCCATCTCCCTTGGTCGAAGTATTTCACCCCCCATGCACGCACCATTACGACAATCATAGCCGGTTCACACCTACCCTGGAAGTCCTACCGACTCTAGGGATTTTTCCTTCAGAAATACCTGCGACTACCACCAAGCTACTCAAGTATACTTCGACCTCGGGCCACTGAATCCCCATCACCCATTTTCAGTCACCACTCACCAACATGCCTATGATAAACCCATCACATTTCGATCCCCGATCCCTCTGATCGGTGACTCATGGTTTGGTGAAGGCTTCCCTTTTTGTCGAGCTCAACACCTCTTTTCCAAAAAGGAAGAGATACCTTGGATAATCCCTCCCCATGCAAAGGGGTATCCTTGGGTGGCACTATGGGAGACATCATTGTCCACAGATGTCATCGATCCTCCTGAAGTTCGACCACAACAAAAGCTTTCATGTCACGATGGTATCGTACCTTACAACCATTGCACTTTGATCATATCTATCGAAGACCTGTGCCTCCATAAGCGTCTTTGACAACAATTCTTACACGGGGAGGTCCCATCCAGTACATATGCGTACATGGCACAGTGATACACCATACTAAGACTACACATATGGGTACCACTTTCCACCTTTTTTCAAAGTAAAAATTCCCCTGAGGGCATCAACAGTCGTCATCAACAACCACCAGCATCACTACCACAGTAGTGGCACATACAGCACATGTATCTGTCAATTTTTTCTAACTAGATATAGCATCACGAGCATGGGACATGTCTGCCTTGTTGAAATTTTGTAAATATGTTGTATATTTTGTCTACTTGCAGGGGATCCCTTAGGCCATGGTTATCTCGGAAATGGTGCAAGGTGTTGTCAATTCCAAAATACACGCAGACCTCTCTCTCTCTCTCCCTCTCTTTGCATATGATACAAAAAATAAACTATAATTTATTTCAGCTATACAGTTCTTCCTAGACCTCACACATTAGGGGGCAGCTGTTAACACTAAAAAATAATACAGCAGAATACGACATCAATTAATGTCAAGCCCAAGGATTTACAGGATAGAAATACATTATGGAATCAAGAAGTATTTAAAATCTCTAAGGTTTTGAGAAAATCAGATTTGAAGTAGTCATAAATTCTCAAATGCGTGCTTTTTCCTTCGAGAAGAGCGCCTTCTATGCCTTTTTGCCCGATAAGCATGCATTCCTGGAAATGGAAAAAATTCACTTTCCAGGACCACAAAAAGCAAAGGACAATTACTCCTTATGTGAAAGCTGCCTAAGGACAGCCACCAGTGCCTCCTTAGACATTATGTGAGCATACAAAAGAATATTTGAGCACACAATGGAATCACACCTCTCCCTTGGGTCACCATCCATCATGTACCAAGGGAGGGAAGGAGGATTTGAAGCTCACCTATATAAACCCACCAAGAGATGAAAAAATGGCAATCACAAGGTTATGCTGGCCAAAGTTTCCCAAGCAACACTAGCATTGTGTGTGACCCGGAGCTGGAGCTAAAGAGGACTCGAAAGTTGGCCACCCAACATCTTAGTCCACCAAAACAGAGAGAGAGAGTGAGACTGCATCGGAGGCAGAGCTTGGAAGGCAACATCCTTGCATCAAGACCTAGAGCCATTACCTAGGTGCCCTTTGGCAAGTGGGTGAAATTTCTTCTCCATTTCGAACGTTTCATAAGAAGAGTGATGGCCATTGTTTGCATTATTATTGTTTGGAACTCTCTATATAGCTTCTGTATATATGTGTTTTTTTAGTTTTAGTTTAACCAGAGCATACTTCAGCATACTATTTCCATTAAGTTTTATGCTTTTGAGCTCCCCCACTTTCTGCTTGTTACCAATAGTTTAGAGAGTAGACCGCACTCTCTAAGCTTGTGCGATTTCATACACCTGTGTGACTAATCCACAACAACACTCATCCAATAAATTTGGATTTTGTGTTACTTGACAAACCTAACTACCTTAACATATCCACTCCAGGGTTCAATGTATATATGCATATAAATATATAATAGAAAGACAAATTTAGTAACAATACATTCACACCATTCCTCACGGTGCACAATTATCCCTTAATCATTTATGTCTTAGGTGTATTATTAGGTTCCTCAATTAACTAGTTTTCTTTAATTTAAATTTCATCACATTTTCTTTCTCAGCACAACCCAAAAAGCCTCCTATAATTAAAGTAAATAAATACAAATTTTATTTCCTGTTAAACACCTACTGCATACAGTTATTTGCAACTCATCTTAAACAAAATGAATTCTTTGCTTTTCCAATAGAGTTAAAATTGGAACAAACACATGGCACATTCGAGCATAAAATACTTATCTCAAGAGAAACATATCCAAGAATTGAGCAGAGCCAAAACTGTTCCACCGAACCTTGAAAAGAGAAATTACGTCCACTTCTCCCCCTAAGGTTCCACTCCATAAAGTAGACAAAAATAACTAATTTAGATTCAAATAATAGGCATCAAGACACCATAGTCCAACCTAATATTTTTTGATCTCTGTTTGTATCGAAGTTCTCTACTAGCCCTAGTCTAGCTCAGGATTCACTCCTTGGAAGTGTCCTACCCAAATTCACATAATTCTTTTCTTTTCGTTTGATTTAAGGTTCAAAAATAAGAACCCATTCTTCCCACTGAGATCCTCCTTTATCTCCAAGGAAGAGAGGGGTAATTGTTTCTAATTTTCTAGAGGTTGGAATCTGTTTTCGGTCTACCCTCTTGAATTCCAATACTCTCATAAAAAATATTAATATTTTTTTTTTTACAATATTTAAAATAGAGGTTTCACTAGGTTTCCCATGAGCCCTAGTTACTAAAGTCCTAAGTAATGAAATTAACGTAAATGACAGTAGCTCAAGTATAACTATGGGGTGTTACATGTAGCAATGGCTTTGACCCTTCTTATTAATTGGCTTTAAACCTATAAATAAATAGTCTTAACCTTAAAAAATATCTTACATGTGTCTTTCCTCTACACTAAAAATAATATATATATATATATATATATATATATATATATATATATATATATATATATATATATATAGATATATATATATATATATATGTTAAGGAATCTTAGCTTTAGCTTGAGTGGTTTGGTAAACAATTTATTTCTCGAATTAAATTATTTTAAATCTCTTAAAACACGTTAACCAAATATTTTAATAATTTTTTTGTACAGATTAAAAAAAATGATATATGAATTAAACATGAAATTGATCTAAGTTTTGTAATTCAAATCATTAAATTAAAATTATGATTACAAAATTTAAATTAGTCCAACTTTTAAGATAAATCAATATTAACTCTTAATAATAATTTTTATATTTAAATAAATTTCACATTTTAAAATACAAAAAATTTCTTATTTTTAATTTTAATAAAACCTTAATAAAATATATAATTACTTAAATACCAATTTGGCATTTTTTATTTTAGTATCCTTTATGATTTTGTTTTTTTAAATATAATACTTAGAAATATAATTAATATATAATACATACAATATAATTTTAAAATATAATACTTACAAATAATATTTAAATTTATATGGTAAAATGACCTTTAATTTATAATTTCTATTTATATTTTTTCTATATTTCACATCATATTTTTGTTTCTATTTATATGTTTATTAATTAAATTAATACGTTTTTTTATATGTTTTGAAATATGATGGTCATTAATATGAATTATTATTATTTAAAATCATTTTAACATCATATAGATATTATGATTTTTTAGAAAAAGAATTGTTTGTCTTTTTATTAATAAAAATCAAATAAAAGTATAACAATTTGAATAGAATCACTTTAATATTTTATTTACTTTAAAATTTAGTGGACATTATTATTTTATTTTATTTGCACAAGCATATTAACAATTTGGGGGACATTATTATTCTATTTTTTTCATAGGTATATTGTAAATACTATCAACATCTCTTATATTATTTTTCTTTCTTCCAACCACTCGAGATAACCCCAATTAAAAATTCAGTTGACGTTAGTTTTTATCATTATTTTTTTTTTATCTAATATTTATTTTATGAACACTATAATATCTCCCTCATACTGAATTATAGAGCATCTCTAGACCCAATTAATTTTAACTATTTTTAACAATACTTTCATTACAAGGAAGAGAAACACTCATAACCTTAAAACTAACCAATTTACCTAACTCAACTTGATGCGCCTACTCTTATTTCTAGTGTAATAATAAGGGAGTGGAACCCATGACATTCTTGTATAAACAAGAGAAATTTTGATATTTTCCACATGAGTCAAGTGAATTGGACCTTATAGCCTACTTTCAATGACTCTCATGTTGATGGAGGTAAAATTAATCTTGGTATGAGAGGATATCCATCCTTCCTAGTGGTTTTTATGCTACTTAAGCAATAAACACCTTTAATTTAGGGAAAATCATAGGGCATAGTTTTGAAGATGGGTTAATTTTTCACATTCTTTCCAATAAAAATATTTTTTAAGCCAACAAATGGTTCCATTGTTGGGACCGGGATCATTTTGAGGGATATTTAATGTTGTGGCACCCTACGCAGAACGAATTGTAAGATTGGATGGATAGAAATATCCTTGAATTCACAATCTAAAAGAATCGAAGTTCTAAGATATCTGTTGAAAAGTGGGTTAAAAAATACGTCTATACAGAAGTTCACGAGATATTCTTCTTCTCCTTTGCAACTCAACTGCATGAGTGGTTTTCGCAATTGACTGAATTTAATACCTACACGAAGGACGATGCAGTCACTGAGTGGACTCCTGAATTAATACAAAAATTAGAAAAGAAAAGAAATAAGATCACTCGGGCGATAGATCATTGGACCGATCACGTCTTGGGAGGATTTGTGACTCAATTTTCCATTGATCAGTTTGTGTCATATTCTGAAGCAGAAAGAAGATTTTTCAAAGGTCCTAGAGGTAAGTTCCTGCACTCTTTGAAGTTGTTATTGAAGATGCTATTATTTGAACAGAGCTCTCTATGCCAACATATTGTGTGAATATCCCGAAGAGGCCCAACTATTCCCAGCGGAAGAATTTATCGTGCAGGCCTAGAATAAGGATTTGTTTACAATCCTCTCAAGGGTAGATCTGATATTAAGGAAAAGCCAGAAAATAATAGCTCTAGTTAATTTGCACACTCTGAAGAAGAGGAAGTATCACAAGAAGAAGTTTCACCAAATCAGAACAATCAGGGAGCCTTGACCATCTTTCAAATCCCATCCACTCCAGTTCCACACTCATCTCACAAATCGTCCACTCCACCTCCACATCCACCTCCCCTAGGCACAGATATGGTCGCATATTTGAAGCTACCTACTTTCAGAGATATTGGGAATGAAGATATTGAGAAATTTTGGTTTGTGACTGATGTTGTATGGAGAGCACAACAGGTTAATAACGACGATGTTAAGAAAGCGCAGTTAGCCACTACTTTCCAAGATCACGCATCGGATTGGTATATCAGATATGTACAAGAAAACCCTAATTCCACTCTCAAGGAGTTGAAAGATGACCTAATGGAAGAATTCAAGAATCCTAAATCATTTGTGTAGTTGGTTACATAATTGAAAGAGATTTACCAGGAGATAAATGCATTTGTGTGGGAGGAAGATCAGAGGTTGAAGTGCACTATCAGAGATGGTGGATTAACTATCTATGATATCCAACACAAGGAGTGGTTTATTGCTATGTTTCTCCTACATCTACGCCAGCCCTTGGGTCAACAGAAGATAGCCATGCAGGCTGAGGCTGTGGAGATTGTAATGAAATTAGAAGCTACACTAACACCTGTTGCACTTGGAACTCATCACATTCAGATTCAGTTACAAGTGATGCATTTCTAGATTTAGAATATGCGCAAATATAAGGGAAAGGAGTTGTGCACAGAATTCTGGTGCATATGATGTAAATATGTTGGGCATCATAAGGATCAATGTCTTGTATTTAATTATTATCTGAATGTCAGAAGACCAAACCCGTTGAAGAGAATAGAAGGGCCAGTATGGTGCGCAATCTGTCAAGTTACAAGTCTGCATACAACAGATTTCTATCCAAGGGTCGAAAAGTATCATCTTGAGTTGAAGCAATTGTTTTTTTTATTCTTCTTGTCGCTAGGACATGATGAGTAGCACTATCGAACGTTTGACATGATGTTGAAAATTTCTTAAATATATACAATGTAGGCCAGACCTACCTCACCAGCATTCCCCTCTAGGCACAGTGGATTCCAGAACAAAGGAAAAGGAAGAGGAGGTGGATCATCTAGTCAAGGAAGAGGGAAATTTATTTGCTACCAATGCGAAGATGTTGATCACTATGTGAGCGATTGTCCAAATTCGGCACACCAATCATGTTGGTATTGTAGACAGTTTAGCCATGTAATAGAATATTTCCCTATTTTTATTGCTAATATGCAGGAGAAAAAGACGTAGACTCTGACATAGAATATTCATATGGTCAGAACATCAACCCACGAGGAAGAGCCTAGTGTGAATGTGGTCACTAGGAGCGGTGAAGCCACCAATGAGGATAAGGGAGAAAGGTCAGATACTAACCTTTGGATTTTTAAGGCACATGAGAACAAAGATGGATTTGATTTACAGTGCACAAAGGAGACTTTTGTTGAAGCAAAAAAGGGGTTTGTAGATGGAAGTGCATCGACATCAGGTAGACCCATGAAGGAGGTAGGGGTAGATGAAGAAATCAAATTTTTTTTACAAGCTTGCATTAAGATAATGCACAAAAAACAGGTGGTAGATAACCTTCAGGCCCTAATAGAAAACTCTGCACAAAAGGAATGACCGCTAGTAGAACATAAATATATCAACAAAGCCTACAAGAATAAGAAGACGATGGGACGAGAGATGTGTATGACCATTCAGATCAGTGCTTATGAGATGGATCGGGTTATTCTAGATCTGAGGTCCGATGCAAATTTCCTAACTAACCAAACTTGGCAGGGCATGGGAGAACCCAAGTTGGAATGGTCTACCATTCAATTGCGCATGGAAAATCAACATAAAATTATTCCATTAGGAAGGTTGTCACAAGTCGTAGTCATTATTGAAGGTGTTAAGTACTTGCATATTTCAAAGTAATACAAATTTTCGATGATACTGATCCTTATCACGCGTTGTTGGGATTGGACTGGGCTGTTGATATGGATGGTATCATAAACCTAGAGAAGCGAAGAATGGAGTTTGAAAATAATGGAACTAGTGTCATAATCCCTCTAGACCCTCCAGAAAGAGAGAGATACATAGGCCCTGTGCACGTCGATGATGATATTTACCATATCTATAAGTTGACTTTGCGTGATGAATATTGGATCAACCCAATGACTGATGGAAGTATTAATTGGGAAAAGGAAAACTCTTGCTTCTCATATTCTTGATGAATAATTGGAAAACTGGTAGAACCAGTTGCATGAATTATCTGCACTACGCTACAATCGAGTGATCAGATCTCTTCAATGCATAACATCAAAGGTACATGAATTACCACATTATGATAGTTTAACTGATGTAAATATGTTTTTAGGAGAACTTGAAAGAATTTTCCTAGAAGGACAGAGATTTCATGCCTTGGATTTTAGACTGTGTGCTACTACAGCACAATGGTGGGAGACTCATAAAGAAAACATGGATGATGAGATTATGATTTGAATCTCCAACTATCAAAATGGAATAAATCTACTTTAGAAAGGATGATCCACGCATACATTTATCTAAATGGAGTCAGGTATGGGGCATAGAACCGAGACCAAAATGGGTCCACATGTTCATTCATACCTTGGGAAAGGTACTACTAATTGGTATATGGAGACAGAGCTACACCCAGGTACTAGTGAATGGTCTGCATTGATGGAGAGTTTCCTTCTAACATTCAGCTTTGAGAGTGGGTTTTTCAAGATTGGTAAATAATTGCATAACATTCAAGAATTTATCTTTGACACAACAAATCCAACAGTAGAGTGCGCTTCTCCAACATGAAATGCACATATGAAGGATATTTTGAATTGCATAAATCTGACGGTTGAAGAAAATGAAGAAGATCCACGAAATATCATAATTCTGGAATTTGAGGGACAGTGCGCAATTGTTGTTCCCTCGATCACTTCACTGGATGTCACAAAAACTTTAAAGATTCGACAAGTGAATATTGGATTTGAAGAGAAACCAAAGTTGGAAAATATTGGATATTATTGGGATGATGACATAGTAAGAAAAGTTTTTGAGCTGTTGACAGAGTATCAGGACTTATTCCCTACAAAGTTCTCAGAATTGAAAGGAATAATTGGAGAGCTTGGAGTCATGAAGATCACTTTGAAACTTGATGCACACCTGGTGAATCAGTGCCCATATAGATTGAATCAAAAATACAAGTAGAAGGTAAAGGAAGAGTTGGATAAGATGGATGTTGCAGGCATCATACAACCAGTAGAAGAATCTGATTGGGTGAGTCACATGGTAGTGTAAGACAATAAGACAAAAGGATAAATCATGATGTGTGTAGACTTGCGCAAGTTGAATGATGCATGTGTGCATGATCCATTCCCAAATCCATTCTCTGATGAGATCTAGGACAATGTCGGGGGAAAAGAAGCTTACTCATTCACAAATGTTTTCTCAGGGTATCATCAAATCAGGATTATGCTAGAAGATTGCAGTAATACTACCTTTGCAGCAGAATGGGGATCTTTCCAGTATACAGTCATGTCCTTTGGCTTGAATAATACACTTGCCATCTTCTCATGCATAGTAGTAGCTGCCTTAAATGATTTTATCCATAATTTCCTGGAAGTATACTTCGATGATTGGACTGTTTTTGGGCTATTGAAAAAGCATGTTTCAAATATACGCTTAATGCTGGATACTTGTAGAAAGTGTCGGATATCACTAAACTTGAAGAAATTCATATTCTTTGTGCCATTCAAGATAGTGCTAGGACACATTGCCTTCTAGCAAGGGTTGATTTTAGATCCCGCGAAGATCGCAGTAATTGTTAATTTGGAGATACCTGCGAATGTCAAACAACTGTGCTCAATATTGGGGCACACTGGGTATTATTGAAATTCATTCAGGGTTATGCGCTGATAACTGTGCCCATTGAGAAGATGCTCAAGAATGATGCGACATTCTATTGGGGTGAGGAATTTCAGAAGATTTTTGAATTTTTGAAGGAAAATATGGTCAGTGTGCCCATATTGATCTTCCCAAATTGGTCTAAGGTGTTTCATGTGCATGTTGATGCCTCCTGTATCATGCTCAAAGCTATTTTAGCGTAGCCATGAGCTGGAGAGATTGATCACCCTATTTCCTATGATATTCAGAAGCTTTCAAGAGCAGAACATAATTATTCAACCATGAAAAGAGAAGGATTAGTGATGGTGTATACATTGCATAAATTCTACCATTACCTGTTAGGAGGACATTTCAAGATGTTTACTGATCACTCTGCTTTAAAGTACCTAGGAAATAAGCCTGTGTTGGGGGGGAGATTTGCATGTGGTTATTAATATTCCAGGAGTATGAATTTGAGATCATTGTGAAACCAGGAAGACTAAATGTTGGGCCAGACCATCGGTCATGCATTGAGACTGGTGAAGAACCTACGAACTTGGAGGATGGATTACTAGGTGCGCAGTTGTTTGAAATCAAGGTAGTTGATGATCACTTCCCTGATATTATTGAATTCCTAACTACTAGATGTGCACTTGAATAATATATAGTACAACAAAAGAAATTTATCGTGGCACATACAACAAAATTCACTGTTATTGCTGGCCAGTTGTATAAGATAGGTGCAGACGAAATTTTGCGATGGTATGTTTTTTAGTATGAAAGGCATGAAATCTTAGATGAAGTTTATGGAAATATTGTTGATGGTCATTACACAATGATGCCTATGGGCATTGTCTCGCATGCGATGTATTCTACAGGACCAGAAAGCCATCGTGTAGAGATGAGATTCCCCTGCATCCACAAGTGTCATTGCAAGAATTTGAGAAATGGGCCATAGATTTTGTCGGACCTATTAACCCTCCATGAAAGAAGAGTGGTGCGCGTTACATAATTACTACTACTAACTATGTAACCATATGGGCTGAAGCTAAGCCTGTGAAGTATTTTACTGCAGATACAATTGCGTAGTTCATCTTTGAGAATAGTATGAATCACTTTGGATGTACTAAGATTCTGATAAGTGATCAAGGTATGCACTTTGTGAATGAAACCATTGAAGCATTGACAGACGAAGTATGGATTCATCATCAGAAGAGTACTCCATATCACCCATAGGCGAATGGTGCGGTGGAAGCATTCAACAATATTTTGGAGACTACGCTTACCAAGGTTTTCAATGCTAACCGGAATGATTGGGATGAGTGCATACCTGCAGTCCTCTAGGCATATCGAACCACATGTAAAAATTTTACTGGAAGGACACCATTCCAGATGGTTTATGGGTAAGAAGTTATGTTGCCGATGGAGTACATTATTCCCAAACTGCGCATTTCCACACTCACAAATATGGTAGAAGAAGATATTATGGAGGACTGGTTGTCGTAGTTCATCTCCCTTGAAGAGGATCGCTTTATTCCCAATTTCCACCAATAAGTTCAAAATGCGAGTGAAAAGGCATGGCATGATAGGCACATCAGGCAAAAGGTGTTTAAGGAAGATGATTTGGTCTTGTTGTATGAAATAAATTTTGCACACCACCCAAGGAAATTGAAGATGAATTAGCTAAGGCCATATATTGTTAAGGAGATCACTGATGGAGGTGTAGTGCACCTGGCCATGCTGAGAGGAGAATATCTTCCCAAATATGTCAATGGAAGCTGATTAAAGCCATACATGGATGACCCTCTCCCTGCGCGCACCAAATGACTATATGGTCAGAGTATTGGATCTACGCACATAGGATGATGGATGCGCGGAAAGTTGTGATGCACGCATGGTAGCTGCGCAAGGAGGTTGACTGGGTCGTAGAGGTGCAAAAATCTAGCTGTTGGAATGGTAAAATTAGAAAAGACAGTTTTATTATCGTTTAATGGAGCGTCTAGGTTGCATTTAATGTGGGGATTTTGCAAGATTTGGAACCGTTTTTTCATTTATGGAGACACATTAATGCATAAGGGACTATTGAGGACATGCCAAAACTATAAATGTGACCTATGGGGTCGCAATAGTTCCCTTTCATTTCTGTGTGAAGTGTCTACCTTGAGCTCTCTAATTTCTGCATATTATTCATTGTCTATGTGTGGTCTAGATCCGGGATTTGAGGAGGAGTTGCATCGTAGGGGCCTTGGCTACATTATCCCGCCAAGCATGATAGCTACGTGCCTAGAAAAGGATCTTGCTGTGTTGATTGCTGAGACACCTATGCTTGTAAATACTAAGAAGGGTCAAATGTTGGGGACCTGTAAATCCCCCAGGGAAAATACTCCAAAGTTTCACTGCACTACGGTTGAGCACCAAAAGAGACCCATGGCAGAGCTCCCTGAGATCATAATGGAGGAGGAGGAGGATACAGTCAAAGTGGCCCCGTTCTCGTGGTTTCCAACCTATGTCGCACCGCACAAGGCATCTGTCAAGGTCCTGAAGGATCTTGACAAGTGAGGTCTTACATTAACATGCCCTTAATTCTCTAGAATGTCTCTCTTGAAGGCAACATGTTCACTAAAGTGTCACAGGAGAGGATGGAGGATTGGGGCCTCGAAGATGTTGATAATTTTCCCAAGCTCACGCCTGAGCACTATCTATACTATGTACCATATGAGGGGGGCCTCGTACACGTGGAGCCGCAACGATGGGTGATGGGCCTGCACAAGGCTAGCCTTTTGAATTTACTTCAGGTCCCACATTTGGGGCCAACCTGATAAATGATATATGTGTGCACCAATTTCTCATGTTTGTCGATGATGAAGCTCTATGGCTGTGCAAGTGCATACCCATTGATGTCATGTTGATCCATCATATCACTAGCCTACATTATCAAGGTGCATATCCCATCCCTAAATTTGGAGGAAATACACAAGAAAATAAGGTGGTGGACAAAATCAAAACAACCTACCAGGTGTTGTGCCACAGTAGTGGATTGGTGGTCAAAAAATTCAATGACCTGACCAATGACCATTCAATTTGGTACGCTCATCTTGGCCTGCAAGATGACACAGAAGTGTAGGCCTAAGGAGGTTCCTGCGCAAGTCATTGCACTTGCAGGACAATATGAAAAAGGTGTAATCTACAATTGGGAACAATATTTATGTAAAGAATTTTTATAGAACATGCACGAAGCACAAGAGGAGGGAAATCACTTCTATTACGCTTGGATCCTATTGCTAATAGCCCTAATTGGATGGAAGACCCTAGAGGAAACACAGTTTCATGATAAAGAGTCGTAAATTAGTGAAGTCGCGTGGTACGCAACACTATGGAACTCCTTCGTCCCCACGCAGATTATGAAAAACAAGATATTCTAGGTCTTGTTCGATGCTTCTATATTTCAAGCGATCCAGTCCAAACCAAGGCTCTCTCCAATTTTTTATGATCAGTACAAGTTGATCGCAAATTTTAAGGCCACCTTCCACAACATTCACATCCATGCAAAGGGCGTAGTTGAAGGAGTTTGGTACGAATTGCCCTATCTCGTCATTGAGGATGATTTGTCACGCGTCACTACAGAGTGGCCACCAACTTGGCTAGAGCCATGCACCATGGAAGGTGCATCTACATCTATTACAGAGATGCCTACCAAGCCTCGCACTAGTACACAAATGACTAAAAAGACCACAGAAAAAGATCCCACGCCGACTACAACCACTGAAAGGATTGATCTGGAAATGGACACTGCACCTGAGAAGAATGGTGCCGCACAAAAAGAGATCGAGGAATATGTGTAAGTTCAGACTTCCAAGGGCACAAAGAGCAGTTCTTAGGCCACAGGAGGACCTAGAAAGAAACGAAAGGGCTCTAAGGCCATTGGCGAAGAAGACCTGACATTTACCGAAGATGATTTCAACGAAATAGCTAACATGTTCATGACAACAACATAAGATATGTGGACAAACATAGAATTGTAGTAAAAGGTTGTGCTCGATGGGGTATAGGTTGGTATCTAAGAGCTCAAAGTTCAAGCGAGCCTGATTTAGGCGATCGTTTCACAAGCAAGCCAATTACAAGTGAGCGTGTCCACTGCAGGCACGCATCCCATTACAACAGTATTGTTGTCAATAGAAGAAGATCGCTTGGTTCAAATCCCTAAACAAGCCATCCGAGTTGAGTCTTAATTGTTGTATGTGTAACTCAAAGCCTGTCATGAAATTGACATTTATTTTATTGTGTTACCTGCAAGAAAATTACACATGGTCTGCAACATGATTATGGACAAGCCGCTTTTTTGCGAAGCCCGTGCCTACCACGACATCAAAAAAGCGCAACAGCATGAAGTATACCTTCGTCAGAAGTACCAGAGCACTAAGAAAGCATGACGAGAAGCCAAGGCTTAGCACATTGCACTAGAGGAAAATATCAATTAAGTATGCAGCAATGTCCCAGTAGTCCTTGCCACAGTTGACCCAACAGAGAAGTTAGAAGGGTTGGTTGTTGCATTGAAGGCCTCATGCGTAGAACTTCAAACCATCAGAGCTAAATTTGAAATCATATTGTTGATCTACAGTTAAATTTGCAGCCATAAACCCCACCGGAAGTCAAATAAATGAGGGTTGTCGAGGTCAAACAAGCCACAGATAGCATTGATGCCATAGTCACATAGTGCGGTCACCTCTTGGACGAGGCCATGGGTGTCTGGACTTTGGTTCAGAATTACCCCATGGTACAACATATGTGCAATGATTTGCGCATCAAGGAGCAAAATTTTGCAGATACCAAGATGGTGGTCCCCACCCTCGTGATTGCACAGTGCCTCGCTCACCTACCGGAGGGCTGGGTGATTTAGACCAACATCAAGGACCTGTGCTAAAGAGAATAGTTGATTGAGGCAAGGATGTAGCCATGGGCTAAGGAGGCTCTATAACTATCACAAACATTGGATGACATGCTGAAGACTCTTTAGCAAACTCAAAGAAGCATTGAACTGGCCACTGAAGGGCCCACTACAAAGAAATTGGTAACCGAAGCACAGGGAGCTACTGCACATAACCTTGAGCTAGTGCTGCTACTGAAAAATTTTGTCACTACACTCCAAGCCAAGATGAAGGATTCGACCCCACACTGACTTAGGATGAGCCACATGTTTTTTTTGGGGGCCTGTTGGAGCGGGGTCCCATGTGGTACATTTTTTAGTAACATTTTGTATCTAATTTTTCATATGCGTGCTGCACGAAAAGGTCAAGGGGATTTGGGGTAGGTCAAATTCCTTCTTTTATGCAAATGGGTTATAAGGGTAAACTGTGGGCCTCAAACCATGGTTTGAGACCATAGTATCTGTGTGTTGAATATATATTAATATAGATAGAGCCTAGTCAATGATGATATGTAATGTTTTGGATCTAAGTACGTTTATGCTTCTATGATACATTTTGTAAGTTTGAGTTGGGTAGAAAGGCTCCTGCTGACTGTGTGCGCGGAGACCTAGTCTTGGTTGTGTGCAGACTCTAATGGTTGTGTGCACAGAAGGAAATTATAAGGGGAAAGTCTAATTGTAGTGAATTGTTGAATCTAATACAAAGACTGTTTTTGCGAAGCACTTGTGTTATGTGTTTGGAATATCTGTTTACTGTTATTTATTTGACATCAATTTACTTATGTTCTATTTGCGTGAGTAAATATGTTCTTTATGTGTGAATATATGTTGATGATGAAGTACATGAATGGATATGCTTGAGTTATTGCGCTTTATCTGATCCTGTCATTTATCTGCGACAAGGTTGATCTGCAACCCATCTATTTTATGCATTATCTATATTCATATCTGATAATTATTGGTCTATATTTGTGCTCATTTGTTTTCAATCTGCAATGTGTTCTGTTATAAACCTGTTTAGGGCTACCGCATTAATTTCTTCCACAGGGTGCAGAAACCTGGTTCTAGCACCACCCCATACCGCTTCGGGTGAGACTTTGATCTGCACAAGAAGTTCATTGCCGAAAGGGCTAGTAGGTGGAGGGTTTCTTGGTTGCGTGATGAAATATTAACCTGATTCATGACCCCTCAAGCCAATAATTTCCAATACCATTAAACATTTACATTTTGTATATTAAAAACTAGTTAGATTTGCCAAAATTTATACATTTGAAGTTAAATTACCATCTTTAAACTGTCTTTGTGTATCATTTATGACTTAGTGCTCAATTACACCCATATTAATATTAAGTGAGAAAGGCCCTCAATATTACACAGTATTTTTTCCAAGAAAAAAAATCATATATCCATAATTTGGAGGAAAAAACAAATTTATGTATTTTGCGTGAAATTGGCACTCTCTAAAAACTTGAGAAGCCACCCATTATTACAATCCTATGAGATTTATTGGGAAGTAAATTAAACTAATCCTATTAAGAATACTTTGTATTATTAGATCCTTAAACATGGATATTTTACATCAACATTTTCTTCCCAAATAACTCTCAAACATTTCATCCATACAATAATTAGTAATAGATTAGGAAACAAGTTATAAATTAAATAATTTTATTTTTTACTAATGTTATCTCCATAGATCCCTGTTTCATCTTTACTTCTTCTTTGGAAAATATATAATCCTTCATTTTTAACTCTTGGTAGAAATATTAAAAATATAATAAAATGAAATTTACCCTGATTATGTCCAGCAATAAGTTTTCCATGTTGAATGACTCATTTTCCCACAATTATAAGTTTGGAGTCTCCTATCTCCTATAGACTATATAAAACTTTACCTATTTTTCTTTTCATAATTAACCTTAGACCAAATTTTTATTCTTTATTGTATGATATGTCCCTACAATTACTTTTTCAAATTGACCGCATAATTGTCTCTTAAAAATATATGTCTATCTACTCCATAAATGTTGATATCACCTTGGCATGCCCCATCAAAATAAATCCATGCTACTTTTTAACGTATAATTGGAGCTTATTTAAGAATTCTTTAGGTTTGTTTTTCCTTCAAAGGGTGCCATATCCTTCTATATTCATATCTTATCTAATGACATACTTAAATAATAATAACATATTTGTTTTAAAAAATGTGTTCATTTCTTGATAGAAAAAATTCCTATGTTGTTTCACAATGCAATGACTTGGGGATTTTAACAATCCTATCCTTATGCAATTTCTCCCAACATTCATGTAATGTATTCCCTTCCCATTTACCTTAACCACCAATTAATTTTAACACATCCTCCCTTTTTTTTCAAGGAATGGGAAATAAAGTAAAAAATTATCAATATATTAATATTATTTTTGACATGAGATACACCATCCTAGACCTTGGTAGTCCTTTTTCTTGCAATTACCCAGTAATAATACTTTGTTAGACAATAAGTGTGGGCCTTGCTTTAGCATAAAATCCATGATTAGGAATTCGTTTGGCACTAGTTGAGTTATAAAGTTCTCGAGATTTGGTTGGAAGACTATAGTTTGCTTCCAATGATGGATTTAATAAGATTCTTAAATTTTGTGGTTGGGGTTATATATCCCTTTTGTTCTACTTAAGGAATATAAAGATTTGATATATCAAAGTGTCCCCTATTTTCCAAGCCCTAAAATCTTGTATATAAATCACTAGATAACCAACTTTAAGTAAATATAGGACATTCCCAACATGGCCCTACTGTGTTTTCACCTCCTACTCATTTTATTCCCTTTCAAATATGACTTGACCTTCTAGGGAATAGATAATAGCATTGGGAAATTCTTTGAGAGAGTAGACCCAAAGACTTGCCTATATTATTACATTCAAATATGTGGCAATGTCAATCTAGAGAAAGGGATTTAAAACATATCCAACTAAACCTAGACAATATGTGTCACCTTCAGGTGCTAGATTACGTACAAATCCATTGGGAAGTACAACATTTTTTATGAGTGTGGTCATTTTGGTGGGCACTGCAAGAAATGTTTAGTGCCTTGGACTTCATCAACAAAAACAACCAATGAAAATGGCACCTAGGAAGAAGTGAATGCAACCTTAATCACAACACTCTGGAGCCAAATTTTCTCTTGCACCATTAGTCCACAATAGCTTGAATTCTTAGGGAAGAAGGAACAAAGAGAATCTATGGAATTTTGAACTTATGGAGGTTCATGCTAGGAAGAAGGAAAGAAATTCATTGAGGAGCTAGATAATAATGAGGAAAAATGGTCTCTAAATGACAATATTGAGCAGATACTGAAGGAAATCCATCCAATGCAGGTGGAAACATAAAAAAAAAATCCTCAGATGCTTTGATACACTAAAGCAGTTAAACAAACTATTATTTCCCATCAATAATGAGAGGAAGAAAAACTAAAAAAAAGCATGAGATAGATGACCCAAATGAATTGACACCTATTGTTTAGTAGCCAAGATCTAACAACCCCATCTTAGACTTGCTATATTAAATTATAAATGTATAACCACAACCCCATATAAATTAATACTAGCACTTTACAATACCTAATTTACATGCCTTCCAAAAATCTAAATTGCTAAATTAAATATGTGTAAATTCTCAACCATCTTAAATTATTTTTATCATATAAATAACTCTTTACATGATTAAAAAATAAAAAATTAAAATGAATTGAAAGATGAAATTTACACCAATATATAAACTTAAATAGACCATCATCTCTGTAGCAATAAAAACAATCACAAAAATAATGGTTTTGTGCCTTTTAATATAATGATTAATTTATTATAACATACATACAATATTACTAGGTTAACATATAACAATTGCATGCACAATGTGGTGCCCTATGATGTGGAATAGAATAAAAAGATATGTGGCGTGGAATCTTAGGTACCTAGGGATAGATTTGGATGTACGAAATAGAGTAACAACGTATTAAAACTTATTAGATTTGGATGGAAAGTTTTGTGAGATACCAAAATGTTGTGTTTCACCATAGAAGTGTTGCCAAAGTTGTGAGACAAAAGTCAATTCATATTAATATGAATTATTATTATTTAAAATTATTTTAATATCATATAGATATTATGATTTTTTTGAAAAATAATTATTTGTGTTTTTATTAATAAAAATAAAATAAAAGTATAACAAATTGAATTCAAACAATTTAATATTTTAATTATTTTTTAATTTAATGGATATTATTATTTTATTTTATTTTTACAAGCACATTAACAATTTGGGGGACATTATTATTCTATTTTTTCACAAGTATATTGTGAATACTATCAACATCTCTCATATTACTTAAAGGAATTGAACCTAGGTGGTGAGGATTTTTTTTCTTCCTTCCAACCACTCGAGATAACCTTAATTGAAAATTCAGTTGATATTAGTTTTATCATTATTATTTTTTGATCTAATGCTTCATTTTATAGACACTATAATATCTCTCTCATACTAAATTATAGAGAATCTCTAGGCCCAGTTAATTTTAACTATTTTCAACAATACTTGATTATAAGGAAGAACAACATTCATAACCTTAAAACTAACCAATGTACCTAACTGAACTTGATGCACCTACTCTTCTTTTTAGTGTAATATTATGGGAGTGGAACCCATGGCATTCTTGTGTAAACAAGATAAATTTTGAGACTTGCCACGTGAGTCAAGTGAATTGGAGCTTATAGTCTACTTTCAATGACCCTCATGTTGATGAAGGTAAAATTAATCTTGTTATGAAAGGGTCTCTATCCTTCCTAGTGGTTTTGATGGTACTTGAGCAATAAACACCTTTAAGTTAGGGAAAATCATAGGGCCTGATAGATTTTGAAGATGGGTTAATTTTTCACATTTTTTCAAATAAAAATATTTTCTTATTTCATACACACACACACACACATATATATAATAAACGACCAAAATTGTATAAACACTATAAATCGTTATTAGAAAATTGAATATTTTTACAAAAATATCATCAAACATTTACATTTTGTATATTAAAAACTAGTAAGATTTGCCAAAATTTATACATTTTAAGAAAAATTACTATGCTTAAATTTTCTCTTCTTATCATTTATGAACTAGTGTTCAATTACATCATATTAATATTAAGTAGGAAAGCCCCTAAATATTACACAATATTTTTTCCAAGAAAAAAAATCATATATCCATATTTTAGAGGAAAAAACAAATTTACTTATTTGGTGTCAAATTGGGAGTCTCCAAAAACTTCAGAAACCACCCATTATTGCAATCCTGCGAGATTTATTGGGAAGTAAATTAAACTACTTCCTTTAAGAACACTTTACATTATTAGATCCTTAAACATGGATATTTTACATCAACATTTTCTTCCAAAATAACTATGCAACATATCATCACTACAAAACTTTAATTATGGTAGATTCAGAAGCAAGTTATAAATTAGATAATTTCATGTATTACTAATGTTATCTTCATATATCCTTTTTGCATATTTATTTATTCTTTGGAAAATATATAATCCTTCATTTTTAACTCTTGGTAGAAATTTTGAAAAGATAATAAAGTGAAGTTTACTCTGATTATGTCCATTAATGATATTAGAAATAAATTTTCCATGTTGAAAGATTCATTTTCCCACAAAATTATAAGTTTGGAGTCTCTTATCTCCTATATATTATAAACCTTCACTTATTTTTCTTTTCATAATTAACATTGAAAAAAAAATCTTCTCTATTGTATCAGTTGTCTCATACAATTAATTTTTCAAATTGATCACATAATTGTCTCTTAAAAATATACGTCTTTCTATTCCATACTAATTAGGGGAATTTTGAGGACTAAAATGGGTCTCCTAAAGAAATTATAAAATAATATTGGAAATAGTAAGATAATATTAGATTACATCATCAAATTTTAAAGGGGAAAAAAAACTTTTTTAGCTTGTATTTTCAACTCATCTCCCTATGGGTTTACTCAAATTTCAAGAAGGAACACTTGTTGGATGCATAATTTGATTCATCATCCAAGGAGTACCCATGTTTCATAATTTTAATGGACACTAATATACGAAAACTGAGAAATACATGAAAAACATTATTGCAATCACGTTTTTCCATGTATTTCTCATTTTTCATGTTGCAGAGTCCATCGAAAGTATGCAACATCAGTACTCCTTGGATGAGAAATTAAATTGTGCATCCAATGAGTACTCCCGCTTGAAATTTGAGTAAAACCTTAGGGAGATAAGTTGAAAATACAAGTGGAAAAAATATTTATATTATTTTTTTATTTTTTTATATTTTTACATTTTTACCCCAAAAATGGTGAATCATCCCCCATGGGTGACATCGTCATCTTGAATCCTATTGGTTATTATAAATTTTATTTGGGTTGTAAATTTTTCTTAGGAGGCCCATTTTAGGCCTCAAAATTTCTCTAAATGTTGATGTCACCTTGGCATGCCCATCAAAATAAATCCATGCTATTTTTTAACATATAATTGAAGCTTCTTTAAGGATTCTTTAGTTTCTTTTCCTTCAAAGGGTGTCATATCCCTTTGTATTCATATCTTATCTAATGGCATACTTGAATAATAATCACATATTTCTTTAAAAAAAATGTTCATTTCTTGATAGAAAAATTTCCCATTGTTGTTGCACAATGAAATGACTTATGGCTTTTAACAAACCTATCTTTACGCAATTTATCCCAACATTCATGTAATGTATTCCCTTCCCATTTACCTTAACCATTAATTAATTTTAACACATTCTCCCATTTTTTTTTCAGAGAATGGGTAATAAAGTAAAAAATTATCAGTAGATTAATATTATTTTTGACATGAGATATGTTATCACTCAGAAAAAATTGAAACATCATTTGACAAAGTCTTAGAGGTTCATGTGTCAATGGTAGGGTCATAGAATTTATTTTTCATTACTTGGTTAAGGAAAATTTTAAAATTTTCTTATTATCTTATCCTAAAGTCCAAAACTCACCCCCATTCAAATATTTTCATGTCACATCAGTCATTATTTTTCTGACATTTTTCATTTCCCAAGATTATAACTCCGAAAAAGTCATTTTAGCTAAGAATCCCTACTTTTGTAACGAAATACACAGAGAAAACACACTTTTCGCTACGAAACTGCTAATACTTTCATAGCAAAACTACCAAGAAATACACTAGGTACGCTATGAAAGGAAGGATTCTTGTTTGTCTTGTCAAAACAGCTGCTAGGTGTCATTAAATGATTGAAAGGAATAGGGTAGATGCCATTTGAGTCAGTTAGGGTTAAGATCAAGGTACAATGGTCATGGCTGAAGTCATTATTACTATTTTAAGCATATATGAGTCATCATTATGCCATGAGTTGTCATCGAACTTCAAAATATTTCCCAATTGACTCATTTTTCATTCTCCGCTCCCTCTTTGCATGTTATTGAGTTATGGAGAGCTATTTCACTGAGCCCAAGATGTGGCTGGTATTTTCAAAAGTTTGCAGGTATCACTGATCAAGCGAGGCAGAGAAGACATAAAGGTACCATGGTTGCAAAGAGGAATACCAAAAAAGGTGGCCACTATCTCAGATATGAGCCATCAGACATGAACCTGATAAATGAAGACCCAACAACTTCAGAAGTTTTCAGAAGAATAGGGTGTTTATAGTTTTTCCAAAGATTGCAAGGATGCCATGTACAGGTTTCTAAAGAGTTTTCTTTAAATTTCAATGGGACAACTACAAAAGTGGGAATGTTGAACCTCACTATAACTCCAGAGACCATTGGAGTAGCAACAAGAATTCCAAGAGGAGAAGAAAAATGGTTAAAAGGATTCAAATTCAATATGTAGGAATGTAAAGAATTTATCAAGCAAGAATATAGTGAGGTTGACCTTACAAATGCCATTCCAAGGAGCTACATGAAAGATAATTTCTCCAAGCTACTGCTAATCATTCAGAAATACTTCACTTGTGAAGGGAGGTATCATAAGGTCTATTCTTACCACTTCAATCTTCTGCTACATTTTGTTGGCAAGAAATCTCTTGATCTACCTTTTTATTTATATAGAAGTTTAGCAAAAATGGCAGATAAAGTTCAAGCTAAATCTAAAGGAAGTGAAACCTCACTTTTTCATCATGGTTTAATAAAGTTGCTGGTTTTAGATGAGTTAAAAAGACTAGGCAGAGACCGGTATTCTTTTCTCTTTGTTAGTGGTTTTGAAGGGGATGCCATCACCCCTAAAAGAACTCCTAAACCTAGAGGTATAACATCACCTTCAGTGGAAGAAAAAAGTGAACCAGTAGGGGTAGATAAAAGTGAACTAGTAATCATGGAAACAGAGCAATTGCAGAAACTTGATACACCTATTGTTTCACCTGCAAAACAAAAGTCAACTATGAGAAAACCTGCAAAACAAGAGCCAACTGTGAGTAAACATGGCAGCAAAAGGATTACAAGGAGCCAAACATTGGCTAAAGGCAATTTAGAAGATAGTCTACATGCTATTGATATTGAAGAGACTCCCATAGTCCAAGCTAAGGATATAGACGAGGGAGGAAAGATGCTCAAGAAAGCCAAATCAGCAAAGAAGTTAGAGTTTGAAGGTGAGGATGCACGTTTTATGTTTCAGGCTAGGAAACCCATGACAATACATGCTAGAAAACTCTTGGAAAGTAATAAATAAGTTTAGAGGGTCACTGACATTGTCCAACCACCACCAAGTATCATTGACCTATCATCACTTGCACAAGAAGATCAAGTCATCAAGCAAAAGAAAGGAAAGGAGAAAATTATTGAAAAAACAGAGTTTGAGGCTCTTGAACAACAGTTGAAGTTAGAAAATCATGAAATAGCAGTCATGAAGAAAGAGGCAAGGAAGCATAATTTCCAAAAAGTGCAGTTTGAGAAAATGAAATGGATTTGGAAAAATCAAGTTGATAGTGTATCAAAGACCTGAGATGATACACATCAATTAATCAAATGGACTATGCCATTGAGGAAAGAGGTGAAGCATGTTAGAAGAATGAACCTGCACATGAAATCCAGCAACAGAAAACTAAAGGACAAAGTCAAATACCTCTAAGAGGAGTTAGAATTGATCCATGAGGAGCTGGAGAAGAAGGGTTTAAAGATGACTCTAGTTGAGGAACCCATTGCTCAACTCATCATTAATGAAGAAGAAACACCTCAAGGCTCTTAAGTTGAGTTTGTTTATGTTTTGAGAGGTTAATGGCATGTTGAAAACCAAATTTATACAACTAGAAGATACCTTTTTGAAACAAAGTCAAAATCTGGAAATTACACAGTTTTCCACAGTTTCGTAGCGTTTCCTAGGCTTGAAGCCACGAAAACGCTACGAAAAATTCTGTAGCAGTCATTTTGCCTTTAAAACCACTTTTTAGCTTTAAATAGGGGAGAAAGGTTATGATGAAGTGTCATGTCATGATGGACACCATGCAATAGCAAAAAAGTAGAAATTTTGATTGAAGAAGTCATTTTTTGGATGCTGCAAAAGCACGCTACGAAACTGCCCTATTTTCGTAGCGAGCTGTCTTTGAAGGTTTCTGAGCAGTTTAAGAGTATTTTTGGATAGGTGGACACATCAAACAGGTCAAGGGACTTTTCCAGCAATCATCCATGACTTGAAGACCATGAAATAGAGACAACTCATCAGATGAAGTATTCGTTGAAGATAGGGTCTCGTTTTCCTGAAAAATAGGGTTTGTTTCCATATGTTGAGGACGATATTTAAGATGTCAAGTAGTGATGAGCTATGACATAGCCCATTCGAACATGTGAAGCATTGGTTGTCAGATATGTAACTATTTTAAGAGATAAGGTAGTTTGATGTAATAAATAAGAGTTTGAGTCCTATTAGGAAAATGACGGTTTTAGAGTGTAGTTGTCATTTTCTCATTAAAGCACATGTTTTCCTATTATGCAAGGTGTCATAGGAAGAGTTCGATGAATCTAGCCAAGAGGCAGATTATCTCTGATGTAAGAAGGTCTATTAAAGGGCAGATTAACGAAATTGTAAGGGGTTGGAGATTTTTTGCACTACTGCAGCTTTATGTAATTTAGCTGATATCAATAATACATAGGACCTTTTCTTGATAGACCTTAGATTCTCATGGATTTTTTAATGCTAACCTGATCTATATTTTTATGTGTACTACTTGCAGTGGATTTCATATTTATTCCTCAGAATTCATATGTGTATGTTCTGGCTTCCTTTATAGATGAAATGGTTTTGTTTCTTTATGTTCTATGTGTGATTTACCTTTGTTAAAATTGCTTACCTGCCTCAGCTTCCACGTCAAGAGACCTTACCCCTGAACCTACTAATTTGTTGACTCCATAAGCCCAATGGTTGCAGACCAGTACTCTTTTCAACCTACATACATCATAATCAAGCTATTTTTCAAATAGAGTTAGCCATCTAGTTTCATCATTATCTAATATCATAAACCCCTTTGAGAGAGTCCTCTCATATTGAAGAGGCTAAGCTTTAGTCACAAGCTAGTTTGAAATAGTTACATAGAGTTGCCTGATTAGCAGTCAATCAAGTGTGACTTTGTGATTACAAGATACATCATCCTAGACCTTGCTAGTCCTTTTTCTTGCAGTTATCCAATAATAATACTTTATTAGAAAATAAGTATGGGCCTTTATTTTGCATAAAATCCTTGATTATGAATTCATTACGCACTAGTTGAGTTATAAAGTTCTCAGTATTTGGTTGGAATACTATAATTTTCTTCCATTGATGGAGTTAATAAGATTCTTAATTTTTGTGATTGGGATTATATATCCCCTTTTATTCTTACTTAAGGAATATAGAGATTTGATATTTCAAAGTGTCCCTTACTTTCTAAGCCCTAAAATCTTGTATATAAATCACTAGATAATCAACTTTAAGTAAAGATAGGACATTCCTAAGATGACCCTCATGTTATTTCACCTCCTACTCATCTTATTCATTTTCAAAGATGACTTGACCTTCTAGGGCATGAAGAATAGCATTGGGAAATTCTTCGAGAGAGTATTCCCAAAGATTTTCCTATATTATAACATTCGAATATGTTCCAATGTCAATCTAGAGAAATGGATTTAAAACCTATCCAACAAAACCTAGACAATAGGTGTGACCTTCAGGTACTAGATTACGTACAACTCCCTTGGGAAGTACAACGTTTTTTATGAGTGTGGTCATTTTGGTGGGCATTGCAAGAAAGGGCCAGTGCCTTTGACTTCATCAAGAAAACAAACCAATGCAAATGGAACCTAGGAAGAAGTGAATGCAACCTTCATCACAATGCTATTGAGCCAATTTCTCTCCTGAATCTAGCTTGAATTCTTAGGAAAGGAAGAACAGAGAGAATCTATGGAAGTTTGAACTTATGGATGTTAATGCTAGGAAGAAGGAAATAAATTCATTGATGAGGTCTAAAATGGGCCTCCTAAAGAATATGTACAATCAAAATTCACTTTATAAGGACCAATCACATTTTAGGGGATGCCATCATCCCCAATGGTTGAGGTGTCATTTTTAAAGTCAAAAGTACTTACTTGTCACATTCTCAGTGGTGGATAAAAACTCATGGTTAACAATGGTAGTACTCTAAGTACTTTTAAAGTAATAAAGTAAAGTATTAATAATAAATGTCATTTCATACTTTTTGAATAAAATATTAATTACATGTTATTATATAATTAAATCATATAAATTTTAATTAATAGTATATTATACAATTAAGGATTTATGAATTTATATTTATAATTTATTTTAAGTACAAAGGACAAATGCATTAGTTGCTCAATAATAATGACATTTTCGTGAAAAGTTCATTCTTATTTATAGTCACATCAATACAATTTTTATTAATTTTATTTTGGTACACATTTTCAATTGAATTTAACCATGGTTACATGGATTGTGATGCAAAAAGTAAAATGCAAATTCATAAATATTATTTTATTGGTTTAGCTATTATTTTATTATTTCCTTAGGAGGCCCATTTTAGACCTCAAAACTCCTCTAATGAATGATGATGTTGAGCAGCTAAAGGAGGAAATCTCTCCAATGCAGGTGGAAACATAAAAACATCCTAAGATGCTTTGATACACTAAAGAAGTTATAAAACTATTAGTTCCCATAATGATGAGAGGAAGAAAAACTAAGAAATAAGCATGAGATAGATGACCCAAATGAATTGAAGCATTGGCACCTATTCTTTGCTAGCCCAAATCTAACAACTCCATATGAGACTTGCTATATTAAATTATAAAGATATAACCACAACCCCTTATAATTTAATACTATTACAATGCCTATTTCACATGTCTTCCAAAATAAAAAAAATAAAAATTATGATATCTATACCTCTTTACATGTGAAAAAATAAAAAATATAAATTGACTAAAAGATGAAACTTACACCAATAAGTAGACCATCATCTCTCTAGCCATAAAAACAATCACAAAAATAGTAATTTTCCTGCTTCTTACTATAATGATTAATTTATTATAACATACATACAATATTACAAGTTTAACATATATCAATTGCATGCATAATGTGGTGCCCTATGGTATGGAATAGAATAAAAAGATATGTAGCGTGGAATATTATATATCAATTGCATGCACAATGTGGTGCCCTATGGTGTGGAATAGAATAAAAAGATATGTAGTTTGAATGCTCTATGTTGTGAGGTGTTTCTCATTCTGTCTCAAACTTTTTCATTGAATAAGTAAACAAAATGTATGAACCCTTCGATTTAATATTTTATGAATTTACAAATATTGATATTCGCGAGGTGACTTTGTAACATTGAATAAGTAAACAAAATGTATGAACCCTTCAAATTAATTCTTATAATAAGATTTTTCTTTGGGAAAAAAATATTTTATGAATTTCCAATATTGATATTCGCGAGGTGACTTTGTAATGTGACTTTGATTAACAACGTACTAAAAACAAATTATCATATGAGATCCCGAAATGTTGTGTTTCACAAAAGATGCCAAAGTCAATGCTACATGGAAAGGTCAATAACAATTAATGAAATTCCAACACTTCGAAAAATTAAAACCTTCACATGGATTTTACAAATATAATCATAATTAAAAAAAAAACTCAATAAAGACGCTCTCACATCATGTAAGATGCATTGATACATCTCATCATTTAATTTTCTTTTTTCATGATTGAGTTATAACCATTAGAATTTTATAATGATATCCTTAAGAAAAAGACTTTTATTTATAAAATAAGATTAATTTTAATTTTAATTCATATATTACTTTTTATAATTAATTTTAATTGTTTTAATGATAATGTTACCATAAAGAATAGTAACACTCATGACTTTAAATTAAGGTTTTTTTTCTTAATTTAATTTGGTATATTTTTTTATCTATGTATATTGATGATAAGAATTTCAAGTATTATAATGTAATGTATTTGATGTATTTGTTTTGTGGTATAATATGTATAAATATGGTAGAGCTAATTTCTTGTATCCATGACAAGAATCTCAAGCATTATAACATTAGTCTATAGGACTGGATCTATTTGTCCAAGTTTTGTAATCCTCTAATTTATGGAGATAAATTGGATTTCCACCAGCCCTAGTAGTATTATCCCTACTCAAGTGGAACACCCCTAATACCGTAACATTTATCATCCGTCACTTTGTGTTTAGGTGTGTTAAATATTAATGTTACATGGAAATGTCACTTTTCATACAAAGCAATTTTTTCATATATATATACATTAGTTGTGCCAAACTCAAACTCTAAAAAATATCAAAATATTTTAGCATACGTAATTCTATGTGACTTGCTAAGCACTAAATTAATTTACTTCTTTCAATAAGACTTCATGCTTTACAATCAAAATTTTAAATATTGACATCTTACATTAACATTTGCATGGTATTTATTCAACATAATATTACAATAATTTCTTGATTAGTTCAATACATTAAGCAAGAAGTTGTAGATCAAACATTTTCATCTACTTATGGTATTATCACCAATCTTTCCCACATTCTTAATGCTTCCTAGGAGAATATATTATCCTTCATATTTAGCTCCTTATAAACATTTTAAAATAAATAAATTGAAATTTGTCCTCAAATCATTAATTGTGTCCATTAATAAAACTAGTAATAAATTTTCTAGATTGAAATTACCATTTTCCTACTCCACCACCATAATTTTGGAGTCTCCTATCACCTGTACACCATTTAAACCTTTCTGTATTGCTATTTTTAGAATTAACCATTTTTAGAATTAACCAGAATGGCTAAAATTATAATCTAGTATATGATCCTTAATTATAGTTACTTTAACACTAATTTTGTAAATTGTTATCTTTAAAAAATATATTATTTCATACTGCATAAATGTTGGGATCACTTTTATATCCCTCATCGTAATAACCCCAAACTATTTAATTTTTTAATCTATATATACGTACCTTTTAAGGAAATTTTCTTTTCACCTTTGATGGGTAACATATCCATCTATATGCATATCTAATCTCATCATAGAGTGACATATACATCTATATGCATCATATGGTGACACATCCATCCATATGGATAACTAATATCACCATAGAGTTTATTATGAATAATATTTTTGTTTTGAAATGTATTTTCATTTCATGTTGGCCAAATTGTCCATATGACTATATAAGATAATTATTTAAATCATTTCTATCAACATTTAGGTGATGTGTTCCTTCCCATTTACTCTGAGGTCATCAATCGATTTCAATTCCTCCTACCACAATTTATTTTATGAATGGATAATGAACAAAACAAAAATGACGAGCATATCAATATAGATCAATCTTATTCCTAGGCTCATATTTCTTGGGCCCTAAAAGTGTCTATTTGAATCATTGGATGTAGTACTTCAATTAAGAAGAAGGCATTACCAAAATAATCCAAGTGTCAGTTCACCTCCTACACTTGTCATCTTTTTTTGGAGATGACCTAACCTTCCAAAGCATATGAAATAATATTTGAAAATTTATTGAGAGAGAGCAATGCCAAAGGCTTGCCAATACTTTTATGTTCAAATTTATGTGAAAGTTGATCCAAAGAAAGGGATTTCCGAAGCTATACAACCAAGCCTACATGGTCTGCAATTTCAAATCTAGCAACTAGAAAACGAGCAACTGCCTTTTAAGTGCAAAATTTGTCATTAGTATGGTCATTTCATTGGGTACTACAAGAGAATCTCAATCCCTTAGATTTCATCATCAAACCAACCAAAGATGAAAACAACGTATAGATTGAAGTGCATGAAACCTTCATCATAACAATCTTAAGCCAAATCGTGTACTCTACCCTTAACCCACAATAGAAGATAATAGTAAAAATTATTTAAACAGCTTCACATGTTGATGTAATTAAACAAAATATTAATTTCTTAATTGTTGTTGATGAAGGCTTCTAGAAAATTGTATGAACTATATAGACATAATAATAATTATGACACATATTTCTCCAAAAATATTCACTAGACTATAGAAATATCAATACTAAAATTTCTCAATTTTTCAACAAATTATTAATTTCCCAAAACTAAAATAATACACAACCTTTTTCATGTAATCCATTTGTCCATTAGTTATGGACTAACCTTAATAATAAAAAAAATGAAATACGAGAATAAAATATTCGACTGCCAACTTAACATGGATGGGGGCGAGACAAGATCTAACAACTTCATATTTGCCAAACTGTATTAGATTGTAAAGTTATGACCATAATTTTTTAATACAAATACTATTAATAAAAAGTAATTTTTAAATACAAATACTATTAATAAAAATTAAATTTAAAAATGAGTGTTTATATTAACCGTGAGTGTAATGTGTGTTGTACCCACTAGCATGCGGTGCCCTATGTTCTTGGATACGATAAGGAGACAAGGAGATACATGGCGTGGAATTATAAGTATGAATGCATAGCTTTCAAGGTGCAAACTATTCCATGTTTTATGTTCAGATATTTGTATCGTGTTTTGAACTTTTCCTTTTCCAAGGCCACTTTCTCATGTGACTTTTGGGCTATGAGTGAAGCAAAGAATCTTATCTTCCTTAGTTTATAAGGATGCAAACCTATTTATGTTCCCTATGTGCTTTCAACCTCTATCCAAATATAGCGAGCAACAAGTAATTGGATAATGCATGTCCATATCTCATATCTCTATTTATTTTCACCTATTTGTACAAACAAATATAATATGAATTTTTTTTTTTTTTTGGTTTATGGGTGGGCAAAAAAGCATGTTGGCGAGCTTTTGTGTATCAATTTGATCATAAGTTTAATCTCCACAAACATGTTTTACCAATTGAACTTAAAAAAAAAATGTTCTTTGGAACATAACATGAAAAAATAAATGCTCTTTGCAACATAACATGCATTTTTACTTTGATTATTTTTAATATTTATTTATTTATTTTATGATTTATGAATAATTTTCAAGTTTATTTTTTTTATTTAAAATTTAAAATATATTGGTGGATTTCAGTTCATTTATATTTTTTATAAGTTATTTATGAGTCTTTTAATATAATTTATCTATGTGTAATTGTATGTTTTGTAGCACCCCTCGCGCCACTTCTACTATTTCGTAATGACAATTGTGACAATAACACCACCATGGGAAAATACAATTGGTCAAAACTCTGATTAAATATATGACAATCATTAATTAAATTTAATTAATTAAAACAAATGAAGGAAAGACGCCTCTATGGATCCTTAGCTTGAGGAAAGCTTGCTTGCTCACTAGTTTTTCCTAAAGACACTTGCTTTCCCACCTTGTTTACAAAGCCATGACCCATACCCTATTGAATTAAATGTAGTAGTTGCTTTTTGAGAGAAGCCATTGTATGATGGTTTTAATGCGATGTGATTGGAGCAAAACTAGATTTGGTGGCATCCTACTGACAATTAATTTATGGGAGTTCACTGACAATCTTTATGAGATTGGATTAGGGCGGTGGAAGGCTAGGCATTGCCCATTCCCATTTTTTCTCCCACAAATCGAAGAGACAAAAAGGGGTGGGAGAGAAAATTTGAGAGAAACCAAGTCAAGGCTCTCTCTGAGGTCCAAAGGGACACTCTTAAAGAAACATGCAAAGAAAAAGAAGGCAATGCTATCTGAAAAAAAAAAAAACAAGTGCTAAGAAGGATATATACAACCTCATAGTCGAGGACAATGGATCTCTAACACTATCTCTCACTCGTGTTGTCTCAATCAGGCTTTTATATTTATTTGGATAACCTTATTCATCGGGAAGAATGGAGTGCATTCAAGGAAGTTTCTTGGGAATTGTGAAGTGGTAGAGCTTAATGTGGCAATGTTGGAGTTGACTTTGAGTCTATACTCTATAATCCTAGGTTATGATCCTTGTGGTTATGTTTAAAACTGTTGAGCCCTTTTCTAAGCCTACGAGGAATGTGTGCAATTCAATCATTGGGTTAAAACCATCGAGTGCTTGCAATTAGGCTGACGAACCACTTAGTGCCTAATAACTAGCTAATGAACCACTTTTATTCATTGGGTTAAACCACCAAGTGATTTCACTTAGGTTGAGGAACCACTTAGTGATTCTAAGTTCTTGCTAACTCATTGATGAACCACCTTCATAGTGGAATTCAATTGTTAGGAACTGAACAACACACCCCCCTCCATAATTTGGTTGAAGCCTTTTGTTTTGAAGCTTCTAGATTAAGTAGGTCACTGGGGTGCTTACTACCAAACCGTAGTTGATGAACCACCTATATAGTGGACTCCATATCTTAAGTGTTTTACCAATCCATTCGTGTGAAATTCCCTAATGAAAGCATCCCCTTAGAATCTGGATCCAACATGGGTGTGGTCATCTACAAGAGACATATCTATGTAGTTGGCCTATTGTAACAATCCCGGGTTAAGTTTCCATGTAAATAAAAATAAGACCAAGGTCATGGGACACATATTCCAAATTGAATGGTGGGGAAAACATCAAATTAGGGGTCACTTGTGGTTTATTATGGCTAAGGATATTGGAAAAGGAATTGGTGATGAAAAATAGACATTAATTAACATTTATTTATGAAAATAAATGAAAATGGGAGAAAAGGAAAGTGAAGTGACACAGATTTGCATGCTAAGGAAAGTAGAGGAAAAAGGTAGGAAATGAATAAAATAGAGGCACCAATGATATAAATGCACCTCAGAATTATTTCACATCTTTTATCCATATTTGGAGAAGGTGTAGAAAAACAAAAAAGAGAACAAGAACTTGGACAAGTAAGCAAATGAAGAAAAAGGACAAGAAAAGGAAAGCGAAGAAAAGAAAGGAGAATTTTGGATCATCAACTTCAGCAAGAGGATTTTGTTGGTAACAGGTTGCGTGTGTGATTTCCTAGCTAAGGAGTGAATGCATGGTAAATGCATTTGTTTATTTGGTTCATTTGTTGTCATTGCCATGAGTTTTTCCTAGATTGAAAGTGGTTTTAGCCTTTCTTTACCATTTGTTGGATAGTCATGGTGTGATGGGGTTAATTCTTGGTTGAGATTTGGATTGTCGGAAGGTATTAGAATCAGGTGAGGTGGTCTAAGGAAAATTCCCAATGGTTGGGGGTGGAGATGGTTTTCTTCGGGAAGCCCTCGACAGGTGGGTGGAGACAGGAAAATTCCTCAAGGTATCGTGAAGAAATTTTTAGGCATCCAGGCTTGGTTTGGTTTTGTGATCTCGGGGCCGGTTTAGTTGAGATCAAAATAGTTTGAGTGTGGTGGTTTAACCTTTGGAATCCCTAGTTGATTATGACTTGGTTTATCCCATGAGATCCCACATTAATGCTTGCAATATGGCATGGGGTGATTGGATGAAATAAATATTTGGTTCAACTAAATCTATGGACAGGTGGTACATGGAAGTCCCTAACATGGTTGGATTTTGTGTAATTTAATGATTTGGTGCTAAAAAATATGCTAAAAATGAAAGTTTTTGGAATGGCTCGAAACCTATGCACTTGCGTAGATCTCTTCGTTCTGAATCTGAAGCAACTTAGTTCACAAAGGACCAACACCATGTGCTCCTAGAAATGAGTTTTGTTCCTTTTCCCAAATAGGAAAAATTTTGGAAAAAGTTGTTCAGGCTGCCTAGTTAGCAGTCTGTACATCTGACTAGGCCTGTTTACTGTGCAATATGATTTGGCTTCAAGAGCCTGTGAAATTTCACCACTTGTCAGTCTCTCATTGGTGTGGAGTTGGATGCATTTGATTAGTTGGTTAGTGGCCAACCACAGGTTGCCACATGGCCAAACTAGAGGCCACCACGTGGCAGCATGGGGGCCACTAAAATTTTGGTTAGAAGTCCGAATGTGACTCGACGAGAGTCAAACCCACAACATCCCTTAAACAAGACAAGCCAATTACCATTATGCCACCACACAAGTCTTAACATGTATGGGATTAAAATTTATTATAAATTTTATTGAGGGCGCATTCAGTAAGGGGGGTCGGGCTAAGGCCTATCCCCTAGCCACCCTGGCACCACGAGACTGCGAGCAGAGGGCCAGGGGTTATGCCATAGCCCGAACCTGTAGCGGTAAATCTAACAGTGGTAGAAACGCATGTGAACATGGCCCGTTAACCCTTACCGCCATCTAAGACTGCCGCCCAAACTGCCAGCCTAACCACGTTGTATTCAATGCATGTGATGGCATTAAACGAAACTATTGGCATGTGGCCCCACATGACAAAATTTTTCGGACTTTTACATCAACGGAAAAATTAGCCGTTCCACTCTTTGCGCCAATTGGTCGCTTCGTTAGTGGAAAATGGGGAAAAATTGTAGGACAAGTGCCAGATTTCGAAGAAAATGTAAAGAGACTAGTATCAAAGCTAGGGAAACTCATAAATTCTTCAGTTTTTGGTCTTTTGGGGAGTAAAAATAGGTTAGATGGGTTTTTTTTATCGCTCTGAAGCTGTTGGAGCAGGTTTTGAAGCCATTAGATCACTGCAATCATTGTAATCATTTTTTTATGAGCATAATGAAAGAGGGTGAAGCATTGTAAGTTGGATAAGGAGATGTAGGCGAGGAGGGGTGAACTCCTTCATCACACTTTTCTTTGTGGTCACTATTTTGGCTTTGTTTATCTATTATTTCTGCAATTTATGAGTTAAATTCATGTTTAAATGTGTTAAAGAATTTAACTTAAGTACCTCAAAAACTCATTCAATTAGCTTGCAATTCGCACCATCCTCAAGAACATACATATTCAGATCAAGTTTAGTATCAGAGCTTTGGTTTTATTTTCTGCTGTGAGGATTTAATTTTTTGTAAGTGTATGTGATTCTTACAAGGTTGAAGCTCAAGAGAGGAGAAGGAAAGCTTGTGGTTGCAAGTCCTTAAGTTAGGTCAAGGAAAAGGAGAGAAAGTTTTCCACAATATCCACCACAAATTCTACCGCAGATTACAGTCGAAGCTTTAGCAGTTATTTCACATGAAGGGGAGCCTTACAATATGTCAAAGGATGAGAAATCTTTCAGAAAAGAGAGAAATTCAAGATTGCAGGGTGAGAGTTCCAAGCCTTTAAAAGGAGAGGGTTATTCTGGCGGAGAAGGAGGAGATGATGACAATCCTCCAAAAGGAAATGGTGATAAACCACCATCATCTTCACCTTCATCTTCATCCCCTTCCACAACAACATATACTCAAACACACCCACATACCCCAAAGGGACATGGTAAAACTCCCTTATTGAAACTTGATATTAAATTTGAATTGCCTATGTATAATGGTGAAGTGAATGATGAAAAACTTGATAATTGTGTTCGTAAACTTGAAGTATATTGTAGGATTCAAAACATCAAAGATGATGAAACAAATATTCAGCTAGCTTCATTAAGGTTGGAAAGTGCTGCTTTGATTTGGTGGGAAGCCAAAACACAAGAGGATATGAAAAAACATGGTAAGGTCTTGACCTATTGGATAGATTTTATTGTTGCACTTAGAAGAAAATTTTATCCATTAGCTTATATGCATAAGGCTATTATAGAATGGAAAAAATTTAGATAGCTAAAAGGTCAAAGTGTGGAAAGTTACACCTAAGGGTTTAGAAGAATTTCTCTAATTTTAGGTGTAGATTTGTCATCACAAGACACCTTGTTGAAATATATTGTGGGTTTACATAGTTATTTAAGGCATACTATCCTTATGTTTATTCCTACATGTTTAGGTGAGGTTTGTGTTCAGGCAACACATCTTGAAGCAAGAGGGATAAACATTTCACCAGAGGGTATCAAAAAGCCACTTTTAAGTGGAGACAAAGGAAAATGAAAATTCAAAGGGAAAGGAAAGTAGAATGCATCCTTCAAGAAGGAAGGAGAAAAATTAACATGCAAAAATTGTTCCAAACAGGGTCATGATGAAGCTCATTGTTGGAAGCTTCATCCTGAGATGAAACCAAAGAATTTTAACAACAAAGGGAAGAAAAAGACTATTTCAGCTACAAAACATGACTTAGGCTCAGATTTTAGAGATGAAACAAAGATCAAAGAAATTGGAATGAAAGGTAAGGGAATAGCAGGCACTAAATCTTCAAATTTTCCTGATGATACCCAAGATGAGAAAACAAAAATTGAACTTTTCCATATTCGGGTTATTTCAAAGCATACCAAAATTGGTACACTCTTTGATAGTGGTTCACAAGAAAATTTGATTTCTGACGACTTAGAAAAGAAGTTGAATTTAGAGACCATTCCTAATCCAAGACCTTATCCTTTAGGTTGGATATGAAAGAATTCAAACTTACAAGTGACAAGGAAATGAATATTTATATTTTCAATTACAAAAAACTTTTTTGATGAAGTTGAACTTGATGTAGTTGCACTTAATATTTCCGATATTGTTTTGGGAAGCCCATATTTGTATGATAGGAAAGCCATTTTTTGTCGCCATGAAAACAAGTATCACTTGTTCAAAGATGGTATTGATTACATTGTTAGAGCACATCAAAAGAAACTAAATATTTCACTTGTAAATGCCAGAAAAATGAAGATACTCATTAACTCTAGCAATAATTTTGTGCTTTTAATGGTCAAACAAAATAATGATGTTGTAAATGAATCTTTTCAAGGTTGTAGCTCAAGATTGAAATCTGAATTCGTTGAGGTTGTTAACCAATATGATGAGATGTTTCAGGAGCCTAAGGGATTTACTCCCAAGATGGGAATCCAACATGAAATACACTTGCAACAAGATTTTCCTCTTCCTAACATTGGCATGTACACAATGTCAGTGATGGAAAGTGTAGACATTAAAAAGAAAATTCAGGAGTTTTTGGAAGAAGGGATCATCAAACCAAGTACTTCACCATGCGGTTCACTTATTGTTTCAGTCCCAAATAAGTATGGAACATGGCACATGTGTGTGGATTTCCATGCATTAAACAAAATTACAGTAAAGAATCGTTACCCAATTCCTAGAATTGATGATTTATCTGATCAATTGAAAGATGCTAAGTATTTTACTAAGTTGGACTTAAGGAGTGGCTATAATCAAATTAGAATTTTTTAAGGAAACATATGGAAGAAAAAATTCAAAACAAAGAAAGGTTTGTTTGAATGGATAGTTATACCTTTTGGTCTTTGCAATGCTCCTTCTACCTTCATGCATGTGATGAATGATGTATTCAGACCATTTCTAGATGATTTTGTGATATTATACTTAGATGAAATCTTAATTTTTAGTAAATCTCGTGAAGAACATGTCATGCATGTCAAAAAAGTACTAGATGTCTTGAAGAAAGAATGATTGTTTTTAAAGATGTCAAAGTGTGAGTTTGGAAAAAATTCTTTAGTGTTTTTGGGTCATATTGTTGGAGGAAGTGAATTGAAAATAGATCCCTCCAAGGTTGATGTCATTTTGAATTGGCCAAAGCATAAAAAAGTTATGGAAGTAAGAAGCTTTTTGGCAGCAACCCAATATTGGAGGAATTTTATTGCTAACTTCTCTTCTATCACAGCTCCATTGCATGCATTGAAAAGTGTGAAGCAGGTCTTCCAGTGGGGAGGTAAGCAGAAAAAGGAATTTGATGCATTAAAGGAAAGACCTCATGCAACATGGGTGCAATCCTCATGCAACATGGTAAGCCCATTTGTTTTCATTCAGAAACTTTTAATGGTGCAGTGATCAATTATTCTACATATGACAAGGAATTGTATGCATTGGTGCAAAGTATGAAAAAGTGGAAAAACTACTTTATGGGTAAGGAAACAATCATTCACATTGATCATCAACCATTGGAATACTTGCAATCACAAAAAAATTTGCAGCAATCAAGGAACTTTCGATGGATGGGTTTTCTTCAACAATTCCACTTGGTGATAAGGTATAAGAAAGGTATCTATAACAAAGCTATTGATATCCTTTCTAGGCCTATTGTTAGTGCTGATACTATTCCTAAGCATAATTGTGTTTTTCATGAGAGCTATGTTGAACAATATGCTTTAGATAGTGATTTTCAAGATGCATATGCAACTTTGAGTCAAGTGAACCAAGTAGAGGAATTGGATTATCATATGCATGATAACTTATTGTACCATGTTGGTAAGCTTTGTATTTCACAGGGAGAAAGAGTCAAAATTATAAGAGAGGCACATATTCTCTTATTGATGGTCATTTCGGTGTAGGTAAGACGGTGGCACAACTACAAAGGTATTGTTATTAGCCTTGTGTTCTTGAAAGTGTGTCACGTTTTATTAAAGGTTTTTCATTATGTGTTGTCAGTAAGCCTAGAAATAGAAAGTTAGGATTTTACACACCAATTCCAATACCTTCTCGTCCATGGGAGAGTGTTTCTATGGATTTTGTTGGAGGTCTTCCTATGTCAAAAAGGAATCATGATTATCTTTATGCAGTTGTGGATAGGTTTAGAAAAATGTGTATTTTAATGCCATGTAAAAGTTAATTTACAGTGGAAAAAACTTCTCAATTATTCTTTCAGAATGTATGGGTGCATTTTGGATTTCCCACATCCATTATTAGTGATCAAGATTATCACTTTGTTGGGAATTTTTTGTCAAGCTTGTGGGGATTCATGAACACCAAATTGAAAAAGAGTACAACATTTCATCCACAAATATATGGTCAAACAAAGGCGGTGAACAAGATGGAGATATATCCTCTTTGTGGGTATTGTAGCAATCATCCCAAGTTGTGGGATGAACAGTTGAACTATATCAAGCATGATTACAATTGGTCCAAGAACTCTTCAACTCAAACACCGCCATATGAGGCATGTTTGGGATAGTTGCCTAAATCTCTGTTGGATTTCATTTTTGGGAAATATGTTGTTGTTGATGGTCATAGTGACATAGACAAAGCTAAAAGTTCATTGAAAAATTCCAATTGGTACATAAATCAGTTCAAGAACAACTGGAAAAGAGCCAAGTCAAGTACAAAACAAGGCACGACAAGCATCATGTAGATCACAATTTCCAAGTCAGTGATGAAGTTTGGCTTCACATTAGAAAAGAAAGGCTTCAAGGAGAAGGTAAAAAACTAAAATTAATTCGATATGTTCCATTCATAATTTTAGAAAATATTGGTGATAATTCCTTTAGGTTGGATTTGCCTTCATATATGAAAATTTATGATCTTGTTAATGTTGATAACTTAAGGTTGTACGATACTCCTTTGATTCAAGATCAAAGAGAGAATGTTCAGATTCCTTATATTAAGGATTTCTCTCCTGAATACCTTGAAGAACTACAACAAGACACCATTATTGAGAAAAGAATAAGGACTTCAAAACAAGTGAATGTGGAGTACCTTCGTGTGGGGCTCAAACGAACAAATCCTAGCAAATCCAAATGGATTGACATTGGAAAGGTGATGGAATTTTACCATCATCTACTGAATAACTGAAAGTGATCTTTTGGGGTCCAAAATCTTCCAGTGGGGAGGAGTGATCTGGTGCTTAAAAATATGCTAAAAATGAGAATTCTCAAAATGGCTCGAAACTTGTGTTCTTGCATAGATCGCGTCATTTGGAATATGTTGCAACTCGTTTCACAGAAAACCAACACCTTATGCTACCAGAAATGAGTAATGTTTGTTTTCCGAAATAGGCAAGATTTTGGAAAAAGTTGTGCAGGCTGCCCAGTTAGCAGTTCATACAACTGACTGGGCCTACTGAATATGCAATATGATTGGCTTCAGGAGGCTGTGACATTTCACCATTTGTGAGTCTCTCACTGGTGTCGATTTTGATGCATTTAATTGGTTGGTTAGTGCCCAACCAGAGGTTACCACAGGGCCCAACCATAGGTTTCCATGTGGCAGCATGGGGGCAACTAAAATTTTGGTTAGAAGTCTGAATGTGACTCCACGGGAGATGAAACCAAAACCTCCACTGAACAAGCCAAGCCAATTATCGTTACACCACTGCATAATTCTTAACATGTATGGGGTTAAAATTTATTATAAAATTTATTGAGGGCGCATTTGGCAAGGGGGGATGGGATAAGGCCTAGCCAATGGCCACCCCAGCGCCACGAGACCACGGGCAGAGGGCCAGGGGCTAGGTCATAGAGGTAAATCTAACTGTGGCGGAAGCACATGTGAACATGACCCGTTAACCATTATCGGCAGATGAGACCACCACCCAAACCACCATGATAATTGCATTGTAGTTGTTGCATGTGACATAATTAAACTAAATCATTGGGATTTCTTAACCGTTGGGCTTAATGTGCTAGATGGAGGGCTAAGCCACGGGGGCCAACCCCAGGGAACGTGGCCCCACATGACCCAGCTTTTCAGACTTAAGGCGTTAGCGACAAAATTAACCATCCCACAATTTGCACTGATTTTTTGCTAATTTGTCTCTCTGGTAGCAAAAATGGGGCGATATTTTAGGATAAGTGTCGGATTTTGGGGAAATTGTAGAGTGATTAGCATTAAATCTAGGGAATATCATAATTTCTTCAATTTTTGGTCTTTTTGGGAGCAAAAAGAGGCTAGACATGCATTTTTTATAGCTCTGAAGTTGCTCGAGGAAGTTTTGAAGCCATTAGAGCATTGTAATTCATTGTATTCACCATTTTATGATTATAATGAAAGAGGGTCAAGAATTGGAAGCTGGACTAGGAGATGTGAAATCCTTCATCACTTGTTGTTTTTTTATGGCTTTGTTTATCTATTATTTATAGAATTTATTATTTTAATTCATGCTTAAATGTGTTAAATAATTTAACTTAAGTAACTCAAAAATTCATTCAATTAACTTGATATTTGCACCATCCTCAGGCACATAAATATTCATATCATTTAATAAGAGATATTTACCTACTGTGATCTATGAGAATTTGTACTTGTTATTATCCTGATTTGATGTTTTTTCCATCATGGTTAATATTCTCGTTATATTCTGGTAATTATAAGAGGGATCTATGATGTGCTCTAGCTATGACTCTTGTTATGCTTTGATAATTTATCGAGTGGTTGATGAATGTATGGGCTAAAAAGTGTGGTAACAACTACTTGAGAGGGAATTATACCTTCTCAATGATTTTTAGCTAAAGTACATAGATTGACACTCAGATATGCATTCATGACCTTCAACTCACATGTTTACCATATGTTTGACGAAATTTCTAGTATGTTCTAATTAGTCTAGGTCAAGTTATCACTTCAAGTTATATTGATTGTCATTTTTATTATGAGAAATACTATTATGGTAAGTTATAGGAAGTTTTGGGCAGTGGCTTGAAGACTAGCCTAGAAAAGTGGCTAAGATCTTGGGACAATAAGCACAAAACTAAGGATATGAGGTCATAACCACATGGAGAAATTCCTATGAGTGTGGTTGGAGGCTCGAAACCACATGGAGACAGTGTAAAGGGTGTGGTTATAGGTCTAGGTCGGATAAAAATGGTTCCAGCTCAGGGATTGGTCACCTAAGGTGGTTTTTCAACCTATAAGTGATTTGTGGTTCCTAATGAAGGTCACTAAGTCTCAGTCATATGCCCCACTTATTTAACTAGAACTAGGAGGTTGGATCAATTCATAGTATCACTCTTATTCACATTTACCCATAGGGCTTGTAAAAATGGGTAAATGTGGGGAGGGGTGGGTTATAAATTGGTATCAAAGCTTCTAGGTTTAAACACTTGGACTGGATGGGATAAATTTATGTGGTTATGCATGCATAGTAGGTAAGACATGCATCTTGGTGGCCATTATTTAGTTTTGTCATCATGATGTTTTTGGTATGCTATGATGTTGATATGATTCGTTGAGATGGAGCAGGAGATGCATATTATCAAAGTGAGGTTGTAGCACTAGTACTCAGGGTAAATAGAAAATCTTCATATATGTCTGTATGTTGGGAATGTAGGTATGATGGTTAATGTTTTTTATATACATCATGGTTATATGCATGACTATCATTTTATTTTTGTTATGGGTACATGCATGATATATTCTAGTTGATCAGTGTGGTCATATGCATATGTGTTGGATAATCATGCATGGTAGTAAATTTTTGTTATATGAATTGTTGTCATGTGCATGATGAGTATGTTTATTTCAGCTAATATATTAATGATAGTATGTATCATGCTAATCTATTTTAGCATGTGCAGATGGTTATGGTTATGATATTCAAGTATGAGTCGATATACTTGTGATATTGTGTCGTACTAATATAGACTGACTTGTGTAGATGTGATAGCCTCTCTTAAGAAATATTGAGGTATGAGTTTGATTATGTCATATATTTGGTTTATTTAACATCATATTTTTGAAGGAAATAGAAGATTAGGGATGAAGAAAAGAGTAGTGGACTATGTTTCACATGACTCCCCTTACATGCCTTACATAATATCTACAAAATGGAAAATTGGCATTATTATGTGGTATTTTTTGAAGTTCAAAATGTATGCGAAATTAAAATCAAGTTTTGGAAAGTGTAGTTAAATTTAGTAGAGCTTTGGAGGTCCCATTTCCATAGTTAGACATTGGATATTGGACCATTATGGTAGTTGCCTCCTTCTACCTTAGTGTGGACCATGGATAGTAAGGGGTTATGTTTAGAGGTTTCTTGAATATTTTATTAATTGCATGATATGAGTATGTGTCTATAAGGTTGTGTGAAGGAATTATCTTGTTTTAATATGGATGTACTAACACAATATGTGTTGAGACATCTGATATGCACTTGAGAGCAAGTGGGTTCTAGTTGTAGCATTATGACTAATGACTGTGAGTTCATTGCAAAATATGAGATGGTTATTAGTATTGGTAAAGGCTGATTTCAAATTAATAGATGTGATGTATTGATATTTGGAAAATGTGACTGACATTTGTGAATAGTTACAGGTAAACATGCTTGGTATTGGTGTGACAAGGTAAAAAATGATTTGTTTATATAACTAATAGTTGGGTAAAGTGATAACACATAATGAAACTTAATTACAGCAAGGTAACACTTAAAATAAAGGAATTGGGTGAGAATTCCTTTGGCTATGTTTGGAAATTCCAAATGAACGAGTTCTTTGCATGAATACATGAATTCTTCTTAACATTGATTTTTTCTAACATTATGTGGGTATGTGTTAGATTCATGAACATGTATTTGACATGTATAACAGTTGGTTTCTAGTTATAGCTAGATTCGCCAAGGAAATTGGAATCCCTTGAGAGATGATATATGTACGTGTCTAGCCACAAGGAAACGTACTTAGCATAAAAACGGTAAGGTAACTGGTATATCGTTATATTTATTTATGCATTTAAAACTGTGTGTTTATGGTAGTATGATGTAGGGTATTACATGGAAAAAGATACCGCCATGAAATCTTGAAGAAGGCTTAGGTTTTGATTTCCTTTGGAAGAATTGGGAACCATGGGGTTGATTCATGGTATTTGTTTCTAGTTTGGTTATTTCGGTATTTTAAGATTTGTTTGCACTTGATTTAGAGTTTTGATTGTTTCTGGTGCATGGCCATTCCACTTTTTTTTTGGTGTCATATTTTATTAGTTTTTCATTATTTTCTTCTTTTTTGATTATTTTTCTTGCCTTTCATGTTTTTAGGATATTGGGAATTAGTTGGGGGAAGAGGAAAGTTAATGGAGCTCGGGGAGAGTTGAATGAAACCCAACAGGGAATGTAAGACCCAGATGAAGCCCATTGCATGAGTAAAGGAAAACTGAAGGTAAGAATATGAAAAATAGTTTGGTTGGTTGGGTCCATTTGTGTAAATGGACAGTAGAAAGATATTCATGGTAAAGGTAATAGGAATGGTAAAGTAAATCGATTTGAGGCATAAAATGCCTTGGATATGTTGGGAAATGTTGTTCTCAAGGTTATGCATGCTATGAATGGCTAACGAGAGTTCTCTTAACCTTGATCATATGATATTGAGTAATTGTGTTGAGATCATGATTATGAAAATGTTTATATATACATACATATAGATACATACATACATATATATATATATATATATATATATATATATATATATATATATATATATATATATATATATATATATATATATATATATATATATATATATGCATGTATGTATGTATGTATGTATGTATGTATGAAAGTGATCGTTCTTGTGGAAAAATGATTTCTTATGTAGGTGAATGACATGAATAGGTTCATGGTATTATGAGGAGTCAAGTGATCAGAGTAGCCTTGACATATCTATGAGATTATTATCATGTGGATATGGTTTGATTATGTGCTTACAACTATACCTATGTTAATGTTATGGACAATCTATGTTGAGGGATACATCAGTGAAATGAAAGCAATGTGATATGTGACATGTTGGGACAAACATATATAATGGAAAGATACTAGAGGCAAGGTTTCATGGTAGAGACAATGTGGTCTCTCGATGTGTAGTACTATTGTCATGTATATGTTGTACATGTTGTGTTGTGTACATGTGGTATTGTTTCATGTAGTCATTGTATCATGACATGTGTATTTGTTGTGTTGTACTCAGTGTACATATATGTATTGTGTTGTACACTCGGTGTAGGTGTATGTATGGTGTTGTACATTGGGTGTAGGTGTATGTGTTATGTTCTACATTGGGTGTAAGTGTAAGTGTTATGTTCTACATTGGGTGTAAGTGTATGTGTTTTACAATGTGATGGGAGATGTAGGTATGAAACTGTTTGGCCTATTGTTTCTGATATTGAGGGTTGAGGTGCTTTAGTCTCTGGATGACCTTGTTGTTGATATTCAGGTTTGAGGTAGTTTAGTCTTTAGATTCCCTTGTTTCTAATATTGAGGGTTGAGGAAGTTTAGTTGTTGGATTCCCTTGTTGATGATGTTGAGGGTTGAGGTGGTTTAGTCTCTGGATGAAATTGTTGTTGATACTGAGGGTAGAGGCGATTTAGTCTTTGGACAATTTTCTAGATGATATTGAGGGACAAGGTGGTATAGTCTCTAGATTCCCTTGTTTCTTTGAAGAGAAGGCACTGGGTGCTTGCCGAGTTTTGCAACTGATCTAGTGTGTGTACATAATTGAATATAACATAAGGCATTGTGTTCTTGATAGGTTTCGAAACCAATCTAGTGTGTGTGCGTGATTGAAGATAAGAGAAGGCATTGGGTTCTTGCTAGGTTTCACAATCAATTCAGTGTGTGTACAAAAAGGAAAACGAACAAAGGCAAAAGAAAAGAACCATTTGAAAGATAAGTATTAGTATTTTATTTTAGTTTTTAACTATGCATGTGATCTATGATTATAATCTAATATGGTTGCATGTAATTTATGATTTTGATTTATAATGATTGATTTTTGAGATAACAAAATGTGATATGTTTATACATGATGATTTGATCAAAGATCTAGTGTGACTTGTTGTGAGAGGAAGTAAATAGAATTGAAAGTCTACCTTATTGATGGGCCACCAATGAGGTATGATTTGAATTTATTTAAATTCCTTTTTAGCCTAATAGAAGTTATGTTCTTGGTATAGGAACACATGGAAATTCCTGGTTTGGGGTGGTTGAAACTGACTGCAAGAATTAGAAACAACAACAAAAGGAACTCGAACAAGAAACAATATGTTGGTAAACCATTCAAGAGAAGGGTCATTGTGGGAAACTGGTACCCAATAGTTTCCATTGATTTCCATGAGCATGCTATGATTAGTATGATGGTTTTGAGGTAGGGATATGCCTTGTTTTTTGAACCTTCTGATGTGAGGAAACCTTTCTAAGGGATGAATCACCTGAGCGAATGTGTAGAAAAGTATGGAGGCCAGAGAATATTTTTTTTTTTCATTAACATTGGTAGATGCAATCAGAAGCATATTGGGAGTGTGATATGGTAAAATAAAACGATAACTATTCACTGAGGGAACAAGTAGCGTAAGGATCGTAGCACTGGACATTAGATGCAGGTTTGACTTTGGCAGTGGATTCTAGAATTTTTGGGAAGGAGGTGAATCCTATTATTACTTTGAGGGTGGAGGTGTGAGCATTTGGATTCCCTTTTTTTTGATGCATGCATCATATCCTTTTATTTGTTGGTTAAAGGAAATGTGCATATGTGTATTTTATTATGAACACTGATCAAGCTAGAATTATAAAGATCCCTGAATAGTATGATTATTTGATGGTTGAAGAAAATTTTCCTAAGTATATATGGTTTTTATAGTAAATACCATGATGAGTTGCATTATAAAGCTCCAATAAGTAGTATGTTTATTTGTTTTAGCAGGATGCCATTGTAAATAATGTATCGAGCTATGTTATAAAGATACATAGGAAATATATTTTTTTTAGCAGTTTTCTGGTCATAGGTGTCATAGAACACCAAGGACAGTGTTCCCATAAGGGGGAGGGGTTTGTCACAACCCCAGGTTAAGTTTCCGTGTAAATAAAAATAATACCAAGGTCATGGGACATGTATTCCAATCTGAATGGGGGGGGGGGGAAACATCACATTTGGGGTAACGTGTGGTTTATTATGGCTAATGAAATTGGAAAAGGCATTGGCGAAGGAAAATAGGCATTAATTGACATTTATTTATGAAAATAATGGAAAATACTAGAAAAGGGAGGTGAAGAGACATAGATTTTCATGATAAGGAAAATATAGGGAAAAGGAAGGAAAATGAAGAAAATAGAGGCATCAATGATAAAAAGGCATGTGAGAATCAATTCATAGCTTTTTCCCATATTTGGAGTAGTTGTAGCAAAAAAATAATAGAACAAGCACTTGGAAAGACAAGCAAAGGAAGGAAAAAGACAATCAAAGGAAAGCAAAGGAAAGAAAGAAGAAGGTTGGATCAATAGTTTCAATATGAATATTTTTCATGTAACATGTTGCATATATTATTTCCTAGTTGAGGTGTGGATGCATGGTACATGAATTTGTTTATTTGGCTCATTTGTTGTCATTGGCATGGGTGTTTCCAAGATTGACAATGTTCTCAACCTTGCCTTGCCATTTTTTGGATATGTATGGTGTGATGGGGTTCATTCTTAGTTGAGCTTTGGATTGCCATAAGTTTTTGGAACTAGGTTAGGTGGTCTTAGGAAAATTCCCAAGGGTTGGAGGTGGAGATGGTTTTCTCTACAAATCGTATGACTGGTGGGTGGAGACAAAAAATTCCTCAAGGTATGGTGAATAAACTATGAGGCATCAAGTCTCGGTTTGATTTTTCGATCCCGAGACCAGTTTAGATGAAATCAAAATAGTTTGAGGGTGGAGGTGGTTTAACCTCTAGAGTCCTTGGTTTATTATGACTTGGTTTATCCCATGAGATCCCACATTCATGCTTGGAATATGGCATGGGGGTGATTAGCTAAAACAAATATTTGGCTCAACTCAATCTATGATAAAGTTGTATATGGTAGTCCCTAACTTGGTTGTATTTTGCATAAGTTAATAGGAGCTATTTACCTATTGTGATCTATGATAATTTTTACCTATTATTATGTTGATTTGATGGTTTTTCTGTCATGTTTAATATTCTGGTTATATGTTGGTTATAAGAAGGGATATATGTTGTGCTATAGCTATGGCTCATGTTATTCTTTGATAATTTATTAGATGGTTGATGAATGCATGTGCTAACAAGTGTGATTGTAGATACTTGAGAGGGATTATACCTTCTCAATGATTTTAATATAAAATAAAAATATTGACACTTAGATATGCATTCATGACCTATAACTCACATGTTTATCATATGTTTGATGAAATGTCTAGTATGTTCTAGTAAGTCTAGGTCAAGTTCTAACTTTAATTTTGAATGTTTAGAATTGTCATTATGAGGAATATGATTATTATAAGTTACAAGAAGTTCTAGGTAGTGGCATGGAGACTAGCCTACAAAAGTGCCTCAAATATCAGGAATGAAAAATAGAACTAAAGATTTGAGGTCATAACCACATGGAGCAAGGATTGTGAGTGTTGTTGGAGGCTCACAACTGCATCCAGGAAGTGTCAAGGGTGTGGTTATATGTCTAGGTTAGAGAAAAATGGTTCCAGCTTAGTGATTGGTCACTTAGGGTGGTTTTTCAACCTCTGAGTGATTTATGGTTCATGAGGAAGATCAGTAAGTCTTAGTTGTATGCCTTGCTTCCTTAACTAGAATTAGGAGGTCAAGTCAGGTGATAGTAGCACTTTACTTCACATTTACCTGGAGGGCTTGTAAAATCAGGTAAATGTGGGGAGGGGCGGGTTACACCTATGGTTGGGTGAAAATTTGAAGTCCCTCATTTAGTTTCCAGATATTCTATCACAATTAGATAAATATAATGGTTTAGGAATATTTGATTTTAATTCATGATAGTGCTTTCTTCATTATTGGTTGATGTATCATGTTGTATTCCTCTTGAAGGAATACCCAAGATCACTATATGTTCATGGTTGATAGCTACTTTATATGTCTATGGCTATATGGAATCTTTTGTATTTATTAATCCTAGTTTCAACTCAAGATTGGAAAGATAATTTTATGAGCTCTGATTTCAACAAAGGACCACCTCGAACTCACTGTTATGCTCAATATTTATAAACTAACTTATGTATTTGTGAATTATTGCATTATGAAGTCCCTTGTCATGAACATGATTTAAAGATACATAATAGGCTATAGATTGAAGGACTACAAAGATGATGTTGATGAATAAATAACTCAGGGGCCATGTGACAAAAAATGGGTTATATGCATCTTCATTTTGTTGTTATCATTGGGAACCATAAATAATTGGAATGAGTGGTGCAATATCTTGTGTGTAATGAATATTTGTGTTGTGAGGCTCATTATTATGTGCATGACAAGAATGTTATCATGCATACTCATGAATTTTAATTTTTTCCTAGAATATATTGTTCATTACTATGTTCATGTTGGATGTTAGGAATCATGTGTTTACATTCACTCATATTGACTTCAAAATCTTGTGGATAAATATAAATATATCTTAACTTATTCTCTATGTTGAGTTTCATTAAACCAAATATTTTGGGGATCATATACTTAGATCCACATCTCCCATAAGTCGACAATTTGTGGTCACCTCCCTGTTACAACATTAACACAAAGTGGAGGGATCATGGTTTATATTGTTGGGTCATAAATCAGTTTAAGAAATAAAATGGCCAAGCATAGGAAAGTCAGATGATTCCTTGTATCACAACCTAGCCTTGGTCTCTTTATTAACATGAATATACATCATCAAGAATAACATTAAGAATAGTTAAGACCTAATTGTATGGGGGAAGAATAGACAATGAGTTTGAAGACTTGTCAAAAAAGGAGAATGTTCGATGTAGCGTCGCATCGATCAGGTAGGACTTGGGTATAAAAACCCTAATAAAATTTGAGATATGGACCAAAAATATTATAATGGGGAAAACCATATAAACACAAGTACAAGTCCCAGTGGGACCCACACTCGAGTTAATGTGGAAAGTGCCATTGGGTCTTGATGGTGGCCATGTGAATGCCATGTCGAGTCCCACGATGATATGGACTCATATTATGTTGACATGGGAGAGACACATGGAATGCACATGGATGCCATGTGGCAACATTATAATGATGTGGACCCATATTATGATGACATGATGGTGCCACATAGGTTATATAATAGCCACGTGGATGTTATTAGTCAATTTAATGTTGATGCGTCCTTAATTGATTGGTCAAACTTCAGAAGGGCATAAATTTCAATCCAGGACTTGGTTTGGGATAATTTTTTTATCACTGGAAATATATTGACAATTTTAACACAATGGTATTATTTATTTTTTAGTTTCGATGACGTTGGAAATGAGGATTTTTGTGACCCCATCTTCACAATAGACTTTGGAGGTTAGGTTAATTCATTAAGTAACAACTCCTACATCTCGAGGTAGTACAAGGGGGTGTGAGGGAGTGTTACAAAGTGGTATCATATCCTAGATTCAACATTTGGATTGAATGGGCCTTGAAATAGAAGTTTAGAATCTCTAATACAGAATTGATCAGAGCTTAGGTTCAACAATGGACCTAAAGAGTCTCACACGCAAATTTAATATAACAAGTTTAATTATTGCATATGTTAATTTTCTTTAGGTTTAGATCCAATGGGATTGCTAACCTTGATAGAAATCTTACATATATTTCATTTATGTGAAAACATGGGTATATATATGTGATCAACATCATATCAGTATGCTTAATGTTGGCATGACAAGGTAACAAGTTAATATGGCTATGCTTGATAAAACTAACATCTATGTGTGTGTGAAAAGACATAAGAAGACATAATTATAGCAAGAAATAGAGGAATGGAAAACTGAGTAAGTAAAGCAATCAACAAGAAAAAGTAAAAAGGTAAAATACAAAAATTTGGTAAGAATTATTTTCATCTGAATTTGATAAATTGTATGTCGAGTTTAATACATGTATTGCATTGATGCATGTTGGAGAAATATATTTCTATAATTTCCAACATTAAATTATCAATCCGGGGCTCATAAGCTTCAAGGAACAAGTGCAGGGAACACAAGATCAGAGCATCTAACCTAGACTAGAGTAAGAATCAACTTGCTGTTTAAGTACAAAATTGTTATTTATAATTGAAGCTAATCAAATGAGAAAAACATTGTAAAAAAATACCAATCACTATACACGAAATTCAAGTCACTAAAAGATAATTCACTGTACAAACGAAACTAACTCCATTCACTAACTAATCGATAGTAATCACATCCATTCAAACGAAAATTTAAACAAAATAAATCACTATTTGAACAATTTTAATAAGTAATTAAAATCTCAGTCTAAACCAACAATATTTTTAATTCCGATCTAAAATAAAATCTCAATTCGAAATGACATCAATAACGATTTCAATTAACTAACAAAAATCTCAATATAAATAAGACCAATAATGTTTTCGATCTCAATCTAAGTAATGAAAATATAAAAAACCAGAATCAACTCCTATTCAAATGAGACTAGCTTGAAGAATAATTCAAATCTAAAAGAGATTGACTTATATCTAAACAAAACCAACTCAAATCAAAACCGATTCCAAATCCAAATGAAACTAATCTCATTTCTAAATGAAAATAATTCAAATGAAATTGATTCAAATCCAAATGAAGTAAGTTCAAATCAAAATAAAACTAATTCAAATCTAAATTAAACTAATTCAAATGAAACTGATTCAAATCCCTAGGGCATCTAAGAATTTCTAATTAAATTTGTAATCCTATTTTGTTTGCACTTTTATCTCTGCAAAACTTCAAAAGAGATCAAACGACAATTTTGAATTAATATATTAATGTTATCAAAATCAACACACTCAAACTTAAAATACTTCAAAGATCAAAACTATTTCCAATGAACTCAGAAAATCTCAATAAGAAACTTCTACAACAAGAGTATTAACCTATGGTCTCTATACGATCTCGATACAATTTTCATTAATGATTAATGTCCTAACTTACTACTTTTGGGCACTCTTATGTAAAACGCAATGCTACAAAAGTTCTGCATTATTAAGAAATGTGCATAATTTAGAATTACAAGGCTAAATCCAATTGAAGTTCATGACATAGTTATTACTTTTTGGAATTCATTTGAAATTGGAAAGCATCCTTATAAGTGTTCTTGACTGTGGAAAAATGACTATGAAATCATTCAGGTAGAGGAAATATTAATTAACATTGTTCCTCTGTTCACAAGGCTAGAAGAGAATGTGTTCTTCCCAATCAAAAGAAAACAGAGCAGTGATTTAAGTACATAATACAGGAAATTTGATATCTATTTAGGAAACGACTTCAAAACAAAATGTAATTTTACGAATTGCAGTAAAACGCACTTCCTACAATCTATAATTATCACAAGACTCGGCTCCAAGTTGTGGTGGTCCCTTGCCACTTCTTGGAGCAAGTCTTAAACTAGCTCAATTCTTTAAAAACCAGAAATCATAACATTTATAGGAAAATAAATGTTGAAACCAAAATTCTTTTAAATTCAATGGAACATCAGTTCAAACATCAATGAGAAGAATTCCCCAATATCCCGTTTATATGAGCATATCTCTTCATTACATAAAACTATGAATCTACAAGAATAATTTTACTTACAAATCAATAGGCCTTTTAAGAATTCAGGCCAACTAAAATAGCTACAACCGATTGACTAAGGAAAGTAAAAATATCTAGAATCTAGACTGAGTTAAGCTAACTGAAATCTTCAGGATTATTTCTCCCCAAATTGTAACCAAACTATCCCAATCGTGGCTAAATGGCTGAGTTGGTTTATTTGTAACAAAATCATTCCTTGTTTGAGCATGAATCAATTCATTCAAATCATGGATGTGGCCAAAATAGTGAAATCCGAATTTTGACCCTGATTCTATACTTAACTTTGCACTGGAATATTCCCCTGACTATAACTCATTCATGGTAATGAATTTTTCCCAACGGTTTCTAGGTTACCTAAATAAGGGTACTCTGAATAAAACCCATGTGTCGGAATTTCAAGGTTATTTACCATTTGATAACAAACTTTATATTTTCACCTACAACAATTTTATTCTATACTCAACTTGTAACAACTAGTTCAAATTGACTTGTGGAGAATTTCAGAAATGGAACCCTGCGAAAAATGAAATTAACAAAAATAATCATTAGTAAACATGGTAAAATAATCCTTAAGATATTAAAAGCACAATAAAACCATGATATTTAACCATGAGATGAAAACGATGGTTTTATGCATGAGTTACGAGAAATGGATATGAATATGGTAGAGAGTGTGGGAATATACATTATAAATGATAATATTATATGGTGAAAATGAGGTCATTAATGAGGCCCAACACCCCCCACGCCTGAAATTTTTCATGTCCTCATGCAAACAAATAACTTTCTCATTTATAGATTCTATGGCATCGTAACCTTAGGCAGGGTTGGTTCTTGTGGAGCAACACTACGTGAAGATTTGGAGCTGTTGGTTCTAATGGAGCAACACTATTAATATTTTATAACCATAGAGTGGGGAGCGATCTAATTGAGGACAAACACTAAGTGGATAAGGAATAGATGTGGGATCTCGTGAATCATGAAGTGATAATGGGAGTGGTGGATAGAAATTTTTTCATACTCTAAGGCCAAGGTTTATATGTGGTTCTTCTTGTTTTGGGAAACAATGACTTCATATTTTGATGTCAATTTGTCACAACATATAACATTTCATCATGTGATAATACTGTAGACTTGTGATATAAATGGTACAATTCCACTGTGGTAACTGTTGGATGCTAGTTTTGTACACTTTTTATACACTTGTTTTCCTTGTTTTGCCTCATAACTATAACCAATGGGAGCATCTTTGCCTCTTTTTCTTACCTTTCTATCCTAACTTGTGATGTTTCACCTTGTTTTTATTACTCTGCCAATTCATCAGTTATTATGATATGTCGTGCCTTTTTATGACTAATTGAGGATGAATGTTTGGAGAAGATCCATGGTCTTTGTGTTGTATTTCCAAATGTCATTTATAGCACCAAATATCTCGAGCACAAGGTCCACAGGAGCAGTTAAGGGGGTGCTTCTATAGCAACACGATGATGTTACACCTTGCTGTTACAGATCCACCATTAAACTGCTGTGACACTCTGCTGTTACAGACCTGCTGGAAAGATATTGATATAGTTGTACCGCTGACTGGATCTCATCAACACCTGTTGTTGACTAGTCCTTTAGCTGTTACACTACAGTTGTGGTTCTGTTACAATAGTTTTAGAAGTTGTTTAGCATTGTATTTTTGGATAACAGCCTAAGGGAGGTTTTGATTGTAATCAATAATTTTCTAGTCAGAATTTTATTAGGAAGTGGTTATAACTATATGAGTTCTATTTCGATCATCATGATAATCATAATATTCTCATGACTAATCTATCCCTTGATTTTCTAAGATGTAACTGCTATATAGTTCTCGGCCCTAGAGGTCGAAAGGTTAGTAGAGAATAGCATTATTTTGGCTCTGTAATTGTGTTAATATTAATATAGATTACCCTGTTATTGTTATTACATGTGTTATTCAATTTAGTTTCCGTTAATTTCTTCCTCTACCAGCGCCTTGCTAGGGAGGAAGGGCCCTCCATCTAAGAAAGGATTGCAGTGATTAAAGTAGTTGTGTGTATGTATTTGTATTTCAGTTCATGTATCAGTAGAGTGTTGTTGCTTCTGTGAATATATCCACTTCAATTTCAATACTTTGTATGCTGTTACACATATGATATTAGAGAAACCAACTAGATACTTTTTGTGTGGCGCACTAGAAAAGATTAATTGAAGCGTGATTCTAGTCTTATAGATCCTTTTATTTCTGCATGAGTGATTTACTTCCAACAATTACTTCAACAACGATTTATTTTCTTTGGAATTGCTTTTGGTTGGTGTATCGGCATAGAAAGTGCAACTGTCATTGGAATAAAAAGACGTCCTTGGATTAATAATTAATGTGTACTATTTAGTAATTTGACAGTGACTAATACAACCCAAAATTTTGGCACCATTACTGAGGATGGAAGTGACGATCCAATCAATCAGAGTTGTTTCTTAGAGGTGAAATTTTCGTGTGTTTTTAAAGTGTCTCCAGTGACAAAATTTTTGGGGAGTACGATGAGAGGTAAGAACTGTGCAGTGCTCTAACAAACTTGAATGGGCTCACCAATGTCTTGTTGGGACACTTAGGAGAGTGAATTTCTGAGCATTTTGTTTTTTTTTAGAGTGTCTCCAGTGACACAATTGTCGGGCGGTAAGACGAGAGGCAAGAACCTGTGCATCGCTCTAACAAACTTGAGTGGGCTCACCAATGTCTTGCCGAGACACTTAGGAGTTGAATTTTGGGTGCTTTTTTAGGGTGTCTTCAACTATACAGTCGTTGGGTGGTAAGACGAGAGGTAAGAACCTATGCATTGCTCTAACAAACTTGGGCAGGCTCACTGCTGTAGAAACTGAAGCACTCATAGGATGAATTGATACACATAGGGCCCATGTGTGTCAGTAAGACAAAATAAACATCTACAAACACCCCCCACTCTACTGACTATAGAAAATATGGGTTGTAAGAAGGAAAAGAAGAGAGCAGATTTGGTAAGAAAGACATTCTTTGGAGATCTGATCTCAAGGGCAGAAAAAGAACAATCCATGTCATACAGAGATAATAGGAAGACATGACCACAGAAAGAAACTACCATATCAAAGCCTGAACCATCGATGTCTTCCGTGTCTGGACATCACCATCCTTTGAACATCATATCCACCCATGATATGAAAAATCCAGATTCAAAACAATAGTTGAGAATCATTGACCAGGATATGAGAATTGAAGGACACAGAGAGACCAGCGGGGAGCATCAAGGAATTGAGGAACAACATTAAGTTGATCGTCAATTAGACACTAGTAGTGTTGTTAAACAGTTGGTCCTGGAACATCCTAATCCTTTTATTCGTCAATCTCCAGTACACTCCAAGGTCAGTTCATCCCATTAGGAAGAATCAACCATGGGGGATGAGAATGTCAAAACAGATCGCTCTGTTACTTTTGAATTCCCAATAGTAGTAACATGGGATGAGGCTCCTATGAAGAATATTCATTTATCATCCCTACCATCCTTTCAAGGTATGGTTGTTAAAGACCCCGATACCTTTCTGTTCGAATTCAATGTGCTGTGTAGAGGTTATGACTACACTTCAGATGCCCAGAGGTTGAAATTATTCCCTGCTAATCTGAAAGGAGCAGCATTAAGATGGTTCATGATATTGGGTGTTGGCACGATTCGAACCTAGAATGACATGAGAGAGGCCTTCCTATTTAAGTATTAGGATTACTGTCGAACTAGGGATTTTAAGGACGAAATTTCAGAATTGCACAGAACGAGGAGGAAAGCCTCGAAGACTATTTGGAGAAATTTCACTACAATTTATAGAGCTCTAAGTTCAGTAAGTTAGATCCAGAAATTCTAAAGCCAATATTTTAAAGAGGTATAAGAGATTATTTTCTAGAGCATCTAAACCTATTGGGAAAAGGATACATATCGAAAGAAATGCTTGATGAGATAATGAAGCTTTTCCTGCGTAGCTCAAGATGATCGGTCAAAGGGAAAGTTTTAGTTCGGGATCCTTTAGTCCAGATCTAGAAGTCCACGAGCGGAGGAGTAACCAGAGTAGAGATCAGGAACTTATTTGAGGATTTTAAAACTGGCCTCCTTAGCACTCTCTCTGCCCAGATTACTATGGTACAAGTTAAGAAAGCACAAGCAGAAGCTGAACCAGCCTTAACAATATTTTGTCCCCGATAAAAAAAGAAACATTTGGAGAGAGAATGTGGACTAAATAGTGTCAGCCTGTGAAACATTGTGAGTTGGCGCACTCTATGAATCAATGTCTTGAGTTGCCCAAACTGAAGGCGGTACCTCAGGAATCAAGCGAGGATGTTCAATCTTCTTATTTCATTAGATCAAAGAGACCATGGCAGCCACGACCTACAGGTATGCCTTCAGATTTTTCCTCTTTTTATCCTTGGAGTAATGTTTATAATAGTCATCAATATCCATGGCAGTATCCTACTCCTTCCTCAACACAATTTCCTTCATCGTGGAACCAGTGGTTGTCTCCTCCACCAATGCAATATCCTACATCACAACCCAATCCTTGGGGTTAGAATTGGAGAAGTAATGGCCAAGGTCTAGTACCCCCTCCAATACCAATGTAATAGCAGCAGTTACAATTGCCTTCTATTCAAAATCCTACACCTTTTGTCCAACACCAATTACCTATGCAACCTAACCCCAATCCAAATAATAAGGCAGCCTAGAGCATGGATGCTCCAGTTACCCTCCAGACTCATCTTATTACTCCTATTCAACTTAACAAGGTTCAACTTCGATCATGAAAAGTAATCATATCTGAACATACTCCCATTATTACCGAAGAATGTGAATCGCCTAGGAAGGATATGGATGATTCTGAGGCAGCTGTTACACATGTAACATATGATACAACACCCGCTGTTACATCTTTAGCAGCCAACTTGGGATTATCTACTATTTCTACAGCAGCCAATCCGAGTAAGGCTGGTACATCTGTGATACCTAACTCAACTGTTAGAATTCAGAATCCTCCATACCCTCAACGATTAACTGAAACTGGGCTAGTCTCACAACCTGAATCTGAATTCCTCAAGGAGTTGCAAAATATTTATGTGTGGATTCCACTGTTACAATATCTTAAAGAAGTTCCTATCTGTGCTAAAATAGTGAGGGATCTATGCGTCAAAAGATTTGGAAGGAAACCTAAAGACCCTGCTACTATCCATGTCATGGGGAAATTGTTCGATCTTATGATTGATCAACCTTTGTTGACTAAATATAATGACCCAGGGAACCCTAAAATGACTGTCCATATTGACAATCATCCCATAACCAATACTTTGATTGATCTAGGGGCAACTATTAATGTCATGACTAAAGACCTCTTCATCTATCTAGGACTTCATGGACTTAGACCTACACCCACAGTGCTTGAATTAGTAGATAGGTCTCGTGTCAAGCCTGAGGGAATGATAGAAGATGTGGTTATCATTGTGGCTTCCTGGAACTATCTGGCTAACTTTCTAATTTTACAAACCAAATCCAACCTAGGGGGTCATCCTTTAATCTTGGGGAGGTCATGGCTGGCCACTACAGATGCATATATAGGATGTAGGTATGGATATATGGTGATCTTAGATGGATAGGCCACTTAGAATATAAACCTTTATCCCCCATAAAACCTCATATTGATTCAAGTAGTCCTTGGTGGGATGAATTTGCACTTGAATCTGATCTTTCCCTACCTCTTCTCACACTTGGAAAAGCATAATACTTTAAGGATGAAACAGAGGATGATATCATTAATGGTTTTATTAGTAATTCACTCCCTGTTGCCTCCATTAGATATTTGGGAGAAGAAGAGGAGGTAGATGATGCAATTATTGAAACATTTGAAAACAAATCCGCATACTATCAGCAGCCCCGTTGAATTCGAACCTCGAAAATGTTTAAACATCAATCCTAACCTAACTGCTGAACAAAAAATATTCTTGATACAACTATTATAGAAATACAAAAAGGCATTTGAATAGGACTATACGGATATGAAAGGAATCCATCTTGTTCTATGCACTCACTGCATTTACCTTAAAGAGTATTGCAAACCAGTTAGACAACCTCAGCGTCGAATGAACCCTACACTTAAGGAGATAGTGAAAGAAGAATTGTAGAAAATCCTTAATCCTAATTTCATCTACCCTATTTCTGACAATCAGTGGGTGTCTACGTTTGTCATAGTTTCGAAAAATAATGGCAAATGGAGAGTCTGTGTTGACTATAGAGAGCTTAACAAGGCCACTCAAAAGGACCATTTTCCTTTACCATTCATTGATTAGGTCTTGGACACTCTTTCTAGAAAAAAAAATCTTTTCATTTCCAGATGCGTTTAGTGGCTATAATGAAATACAGATTGCCCTGGAAGATCAAGAAAAGACAAGCTTCACTTACCCATGGGGTACTTTTGTGTACAGAGTCCTTCCCTTTGGCCTCTGTAATGCACCAGCAACCTTTTAGAGGGCAATATTGGGCATTTTTTCTGATCTTTTTAATGACTGTCTTGAAATCTTTATGGATGATTTTACACCCTACAGAGATGCCTTTGAGACAGCATTAGCTAACTTAGAAAAAGCTCTATAAAATTTTGAGAAAACTAATGTTTCTTTGAGCATGGAAAAATGCCACATGATGAGGACCGAGGGAATTGTGCTGGGACATTTCATTTCAGCAAATGGAATCAAGGTAGATCCTACAAAAATTGAGGTAATCTCGAAAATCTCGACCCCTAAGACTCCAAAAGAGGTACGTAGTTTTTTGGGACATGCAGGATACTATAGGAGATTCATAGAGGAATTTTCAAAGATTGCATCTCCTCTATTTTAATTACTCATGAAATATGTGGAATTTGTGTGGATAGGGAAGTGCAAGCAAGCCTTTTTAAAGTTGAAAAAATATGTAATAGTAGCACCTATTTTACGAGGAACAAACTAGGAATTTCCATTTCATATTGTTACGGATGCATCTAACATGGTTGTGGATGTTGTTTTGGGGGAGATGGAGGAGAAGAAACCTTATGCCATTTATTACATCAGCAAGAACTTAACTCCAACATAACTCAACTACACTGTTACTGAGAAGGAATTCCTAGTAGTAGTGTATGCTATCAACAAATTTCAGCACTACATCACTGGGTACCAAGTATTTGTACACACTGACCATGATGCAATTCAATTTTTGATGAAAAAGCCTATTACTAATGGTATAGTAACACGATGGTTATTTATTTTATAAGAATTTGATATTACTATTTTAGATAAACCCAGAAAAAATAATGTAGTTGCTGATTTTCTTTCTATATTAACCATAAGTGATGACTACACTACCATTGAGGATTATTTTCCAGATGAATATCTTTTTTCCATCTATACTCACTCACCATGGTATGCAAATATAGCCAATCACCTTGCTGCAGGAGAATTCCCACACCAATTGTCTTCCAAGGAAAGAAGGAAGATTATACAACAGAGTGCTACCTACTCCTGGATAGAAGACAATCTCTATCACACCAGGCCAGATTTTCAGATTAGGCGATGTGTTAGAGAAGATGGGATATTTGAGATCTTAAAGGCTTGTCATGAGGAACCTTGTGGAGGAAACTTAACTGACAAGATGATAGGACATAAAGTACTCTCAACAGGGTACTACTGGCCAACTATATTCTAGGATTCCGAGAATTTTGTGAAATGATGTGATAGCTGCCAAAGGATGGGCCTGTTATCACTTAGTAATTTCTCCAAGTTCAAGAGAGAACTCACCGAGGTAACCACAGACCAACTTCAAACTCTAGGATCTAACCTTCCTAGGGTTCGAAGAGGGCACTCTCTTTAAATTTTAACTTTGTTTGATTGGTAAAATATTAGGCTACTTATTAATGTGAAAATTTGGTTTGGTTTTGGTAGATTTGGTGGGAAAAATCACTTGAAAGGATGGATAGTGGGAAATATATTTGTCCATTGGGCTAAGGAGTCAAAATAAAGCAAACAAAACTGGGATCAAGGCCAAAAGGTCAAATGTTTTCAAGGCAAGATAGATAACCCTTGAAGATCTTGGAAAGTTGTTTTTATGAGGTGGTATGATCGGGATAAAGGGCAATTAAGAATCCTTTGATCCGGAAAAGGAAGTAGTAGGAAGAGGTCAAACGAGAAAGGGAGCAATTAAGGGTTCCCTACACTGGAAATCATAGGAAAACATATAAATGATAACTAGTTAAAAACAGGGTGCTCTTAACAAATCCTATAGTAATACTCCTAGTTATTCATTCAAATTTAGAATAAACATAGATGGATGCATGTAACAAAGAAATATAACAATGACAAGTAAGGAAATACTTCACTCGAAATAGCTCATCACATGAATCTTGAAGTATGATGCCAATTGGTTTGATCTAGCCTGCTACTTGAAATTTGACACACAAAAGCTTTCAAGTCCAACAAAAATGACTATAACAACCTACAACAATTTTATTCCACCAAAAATATTTCAAAGAGTGAAGTATTTATACAAATTCAAAACTAAAATATCTTGAAAAAATATCAAGATTGGTTTACAAATATCTTAAACTGTTTTACATAAATAGAACTTAATAAAAGGACACTCAAAACTAATGAATATATTTGGCACTACACTTATGGATTGATGGTGAAAAAGAAGAGAATTCAACTTTTATATCAACTCTTAGTTGATGATGAGGAATCCAAGTCACTAACTGTTTCATTTATTTGTGCATTCTGCTCTTGAAATTATGCAAACTTGGGGTCCAATGATACCTTTTCATATCTCAATCAGAAATAGATATGTAAAAAGTGAAAACGGTTATTGTAGATAAATATGTTTTTGAGATACGCCTCTCTTAATTCTGTAAAATTCTGCTCCAGCTGTTCATAATAGGCTTTTCAAAACGATGTGTAAAACAGAGCTTTGCACAGTCTAAAAAATAGGCTGTAAATATGTACATGTATCTCTCATTCTGTAATACCTATGCAAAAAGTGAGATAGGTTTTTGTAGATGGGTCTCATAGGAACAAACACTACCTTCATTTTTGTAAGATGTATTTCTGATTGGCCACAATATTCTCTGCAAACTAATGACTTAACAAGAATTTTCTGTAAAAAGTGCTTTCAAATATTGTTTAATATTTCCAAACCCATAATGGCTGTTAGAAACGTGAGAGAGGTTTTTGTATTTGGACATATTAGGAACATAAACCTCCTTCCTTTTTTCAAAATACATCTTGGATTTTCCATAATAATTTCTGAAAAACAATGACTTAAACATGAAATTTCTGCAAAAATGTCTCTTTTTGCTTTGTTTTCATCTTTTAACCTTTTTGTTCTTTTAACTGTTTTTAGTTTCACTTTGGATAAACTTCATTTTTTTTGGTGAAAGTATTTTCATCTCTGTTTAGCTATTACTACCTCTATATTTACTTTACTATTTTATCTTGACTGCTTTGTTACCTTTTCACTTTTACCTTTTACAGTAAGAGTGAGTAAAATATGTCATGGAGAATTACTGATGGAAATGTTTTCATCCTCTGTTCTGACCACTTGTATAAATTTATTCATCTTGCTCTAATACTTTATGAAATCCTCTTTTTTTTAGGAAAACAATTCGAAATCATTTCCTTGTGAATTTTTTGAGTAAACAAGTCTTTAACTAGTATTAAGTTGTTTATCCAAATGATTATTTTTCCAATAACCTGAAAAACAAAACAATTGTTAATGAAACCATGGCTGTAGGGAGGATTTATTTGGGACAGTGGAGGTTTTATAAGGGCTTTTGAAATCTTTGGAAGTAAATTGGAAGCTTTAAGCAGTTTTAACAGCAACTGCAATGGATTTTTTCAGGTCCTCTAGGCGTAAAATAGTGTACCAGGAGCTTTGTTTCTTCAGTCGGGATGGATAAACACACTGAAAATGTGAAAAAAGGGCTTTACTGGTGCAAATGGGGTTTTATGGTTTAAACAAAATCGACATTAAATGGTAGTCATGTCAGGAAAATAGGCAGTTTTTTCGGGCTTCATAGGATAGAAACCGCGAGTGGTTATCGCGCGGGTCTAAGGTGGTAAGTGGTTTCAAATGAATCAGACGAGATCCAATAAAAATAAGCCACGTAGAGGAGGGTGGAAAGTCTAAAACAACCTATTTCACGTAGAAATGAAATGTGTTGATATCGCGCAACTTTATTTGCGATATGGGTTATTGATTGTTGGATTGGGAAGGACTCATGCAAACGGTCAAGATTTTTTTTGGAAGATGTATCGGGATTTCAGAGTGGGGTCTAGGTTTATCAATGTGGCGGGATAGGTTTTTAACATTATAAATATAACTTTATAACGTTTAAAACTTTGAGTTATATGTTTAGCGAAGGGGTAAAATCATATGCTTTTAATTAAAACATAAACAAATGTTTCAATTACGGGCGCAGGTATGTATATTATATGGTATAAAAACCTTTTAACGGGTGTTTAAAAACCATAGGGGGGCGGAATATTAACATATTGATATGTTTAAACCTTATGGGAAAGGGCGGGTTTTATTTCACCATGTGGGATAATATAAACATAGGTTTAAACTTTAAGTAATGGGATTTTGGGGTTATTTATATATAAATGATTTATTAATATACGGGAAGGGTATATTTAGGGATTTAGTAATATAAGTTAGAAATTAATATGAAATTAAGGTGTGATGAAGGAAATGAATAAAAATAAATAATTTAACACTAAGTAAAGTGTAAAATAGGCAATAAAGCATAGTTTGTCCCATTTTTATTTTTCACACTTAGATTTAGGATAAAATGCATTTTATGGGTTTTTGAGTGATTTTGAATGGAAATGAAATTAGTTATTTAGGGTTTTACTTTTTCCAAGTAAAAATGGGTTTTTACTTAGGGAAAGGGATTATGATTAATGGATGAAGGGTAAATGTTGATGAATATGGGTTTTGTGTAGGAATTCAGTATTTTAAACCAATCAGTTTTCGAGCCTTGAATCCGGTCCCAACAAAAGTCAGAGAAATGCTCTGAGCCTTTTTAACTGATAGTTTTGAATATTGAGTCATTATAGGGGAAGGGAAATCAGTAAATTTTCCCAATGATGCTTGATGCTTTATTATATTCTTTCACAACTACTTTCTACCTACCCATCTTTATTTCTAACATTTTTACTTCATTTTTATGGGTGCATTTAAGCTTGAAACCCTAAATCCATTTTCTTTCAAATCATAAAAACTATCTAATTCTAACCTTATTTCATCTGAGGGCTCAGATTAAACTATTGATCTCCTCGTTTATTCTCTATCTAATCTACTGATTTGTCAAGTTTATATTGTTTGACATATCTTTATTCTCTATCTAACAACATGAAATTTAAAGCATGAGAGGTCAAGTTTAAGTTGTTTGAACCCCATGGATTGTGGAATTTAGGACAAGCTGCACACAATCTTATTGGAAAAAAGTAAACTAAAGTAGTGGCATTTAAACTTGCAACACTTTCATGATGTATTTTTAATATTCTTTTGATCTTTGTTTCTTTTTGTCCTTTGATTGTTCTTTTAGGACATACCCTCTTTTTAAAATTTTTAATTTTGGAATATGTTTGCAGAAAGCAAAGATATGTACAATATTTCAAGAATTTTAACAGAGTAAAATCAAAATTATGAATCATATATTTATAGGACCCTAACGGCGGCTTCACATGGGGATGGCATCTCCTTGTGATATGTCAAGAACATCGTTGACTAGTAGCCTGATCCATTGGGCCAATCCCAAACATGCATATGATGTGACTGAAAATTCTTGAACTGAATTTACACCTTTTTTTGCAAACTGAAATCTAATCTGAGACTAAAAGGTGCTGCAACCTTCAAACCAAACGACTAAATCATCAATATCTTAGGGCCTTTTTGTTGGCTTCAAATATTAATGAATTATTTCAAACTAGCTGAAAACTGAAAACTAAAATAAGTTGAAATATTACCTATTTACTCTAATCAGCTATCCAACTGCTTGTTTGGTAAAATGAAATAACCAATGAAACCATTCAAGCATTATGTACATTGAGGTATTTTCTTGCATGTGTTTGTTGATTGTCAAAACTGTAATTCTGCAACCTATTAGAAACTTGTCAACAAATGAGAGGATAAGGAAATACTTGATTTCCTTTGTTGAGTCTAAAAACTTTTCAAAAGGATCTTCCAAGATATATACACTAATGTTTAACTGATCTAAACAACTGTACATTTGTTCTGGATGGCCTCCATGTCATGAAACTGAAATTTTATTTTCATCTTTATCTCCATGAAAAATTTCAAATAAGTTTTGTGATGATATTCCTAATGATTGTAATGTTTGACTACTGAAACCTTTATCATATTTATTCTGAAACTCATAATTAGTTAATGGAGAAAGGCTTTGAATGCATTCATTATCCAACATATCTGCTATTAGATCATGAAAAACTTGTGAGGATGGCTGCAATCTATTGGATATGGAATTCCATGGGACTTCATAAAGTTCAACAAGTTGTTCATCCTTTTCTTTAATGATGTTATACCACATTTCCTTTAAAATCTGAAATTATTCAAAACATAGTGGTATGGAATTCTCCTGTGTTATTTGATCATGTCTTTCAATGGGAACTGATAACTGCAATTTTGAAACTGAAATATCTCGATCAAGAGTTTGATTATCTTCTTTGTTGTCAAACATAATTCCTAAAGACTGTTGATTATTGATTGCATGAAAGTTGTCTCTAATGAACTGAAATGAAGCAAAACAAAGAGGTAAAGAACCTTCACTTATTTCCAAATTTTTTTCTTTTTCTTCCTCACTCTCATAGCTGATTTGTTTTAGCTGATTACTATCTTCAAGCTACTAAAACTGAGTTTCCTCATCCCACAAACTAGCTTCTGATTTCTTTGTAAAGATAGCTTGAGTTTGGAGAACATAAATATCATCATAATGATCATATTTAGGAAAATCATCAAAAGAAGGAATGTCATCCAACACACACATTAAATCGGTAGATCCATCTTCCACATATTGATCTATAAATCCATTTTCTGATCTATGATAATTGGAATTAGTAGGAATTTGTTCATGGCTATCAACGTCTTCTATTTCTTCATGGTGATTTTGAACAAAAAAATTCATCTTTCATAGTGATCTTATATATGATTTCATCTAGTTTTCTTACCAAAAAGCTAAGTTTTACCTTTGCAATGTTTTTCTTCTCTTCTTCTTCTGCTTTCAATTTTTCCTGTCTAATTTGAAAATTAACTTCTACATCAACTGCAATGTTTTGCATCTATACAAGTGTTCTAACTCTCTTTCTCTTAAATGAAATTCTATTTCTGGATCAAATGCACTTGGATAATTTAAGAGAGTTGAATCATGAGGAGGTCTAATATGTTCTAGCATTGAATAATAAACTTGATTAAATCTGTTAGAAAATTATTGTATTGTTTCTTTTGGATGTATTTTTAACTGATTATATTCTTCTATGATTACAAAAAGATTAAATTTAATTATCCATCTGTCAAGAAAAAGTTTGGAAAGTTGTTGGAAATTTGAGATCCTTGCAATAGGTATATTCTTGAACCAAATTTTTACTCTATTTTGCAAAGAAAGACAAAAAAGTAAGATTTTAACATCTTTTTCATCAATCTCAAATAAATCCATATAATTCTCAAAACCTTGAATATGTTTTTGGGCAGTGATGTTATTATTTTCTCCATCAAACCAGGGAAGAAATTTGTAATAGTATTCAAGGAAATCATGGAGTATAAGAGGTAAAATAAGGAGCTTATATCTATCTTGAACTTTATATGGTATAGGAATATGTACAGGGATTGTAAGAACAATATTGATTATTTGAGGCTTCTTAATTGGAAAATGATCATCATTATATTTAGAAGAAAGCTTCTCAAAGAGATTAAGAGAATTAATACTTACAATCTTCAAGGGAAAATAATTAAAAACTAATCTAAGATCTTCTATAAAATACAATATACATTGAAAAAATTTCTTAATGAGAAAAAACATAATGTCTTGGATTAAGATCCAAGTTGAAAGCCTGATATTTCCATATTGCTCTTTTAGGTTCATTCCTCCAGTGGAGTCTTGATTGTGAAATTGATTTGGAGTCACCAGGTGGATGATTTAACCTTTGTGTGTCTGATCACTATCCACCATCATAGATCAGATCTAAACCTATAAAATATTTCTGAAGAAAATGTTAGTCTCTCCCCAGTAGTGTCGCCAATAATGTTATTACTGAGTAATTTATCCAGGTTCAAGAGCAAACTCACCGAGGTAACCATAGACCAACTTCAAACTCTAGGATCTATCCTTCCTAGGGTTCAGAGAGGGCTCTCTCTTTAATTTTTAACTTTGTTTGATTGGTAAAATATTAGGCTAGTTATGAATGTGCAACTTTTGTTTGGTTTTGGTAGATTTGGTGGGAAAAATCACTTGAAAGGATGGATAGTGGGAAATCTATTTGTCCATTGGGCTAAGGAGTCAAAATCAAACAAACAGAACTGGGATCAAGGCCAAAAGGTCAAATGTTTTCAAGGCAATATAGATAACCCTTGAAGATCTTGGAAAGTTGTTTTTATGAGGTGGTATGATCGGGATAAAGGGAAATTAAGAATCCTTTGATCTGGAAAAGGAAGTAGTAGGAAGAGGTCAAACGAGAAAGGGAGTAATTAAGGGTTCCCTACACTGGAAATTAGAGGAAAACATATAAATGATAACTAGTTAAAAACAAGGTACTTTTAACAAATCCTATAGTAATAATCCTAGTTATTCATTCAAATTTAGAACAAACATATATGGATTCATGTAACAAAGAAATATAACAATGACAAGTAAGGAAATACTTCACTCCAAATAGCTCATCACACGAATCCTGAAGTATGATGCCAATTGGTTTGATCCAACCTGCTACTCGAAATTTGACACACAAAAGATTTCAAGTCCAACAAAAATTACTATAACAATATCCAACAATTTTATTCCAGCAAAAATACTTCAAAGAGTGAAGTATTTATACAAATTCTAAACTAAAATATCTTGAAAAAATATCAAGATTGGTTTACAAATATCTCAAACTGTTTTACATAAATAGAACTTAATAAAAAGACACTCAAAACTAATGAATCTATTTGGAACTATACTTATGTATTGATGGTGACAAAGAAGAGAATTCGAATTTGATATCAACTCTTAGTTGATGATGAGGCATCCAAGTCACTAACTGTATCCTTTCTTTGTGCATTCTGCTCCAGAAATTCTGCAAACTTGGGGTCCACTAATACCTTTGTATATATTAATCTGAAATAGATATGTAAAAAGTGAAATATTTTATTGTAGATAAATATGTTTTTGAGATAAACCTCTCTCAGTTCCATAAAATTCTGTTCAAGCTGTTCATAATAGGCTCTACAAAAAGATGTGTAAAACAGAGCTTTGCATAGTATGAAAAATAAGCTGTAAATATGTGCATGTATCTCTCATTCTATAATACCTGTGCAAAACGTGAGATAGATTTTTGTAGATGGGTCTCGTAGGAACACAAACCGCCTTCAGTTTGGTAAGATGTATTTCTGATTGGCCACAATATTCTCTGCAAACTGATGACTTAATAGGAATTTTTTGTAAAATGTGCTTTCAAATATTGTTTAATATTTCCAAACCCATAATGGCTGTTAGAAAAGTGAGAGAGGTTTATGTATTTGGAAATCATAGGAACATAAACCTCCTTCATTTTTTCAAAATCCGTTTTGGATTGGCCACAATAGTTTCTGCAAAACAATGACTTAAACAGGAAATTTCTGCAAAAATGTCCCTTTTTGCGCTGTTTTCATCTTTTAACCTTTTTGTTATTTTAACTGTTTTTACTTTCACTTTGGATAAATTTAATTGTTGTTGGTGAAATTATTTTCATCTCGGTTTAACTATTACTGCCTCTGTATTTACTTTTACTATTTTACCTTGACTGCTTTGTTACCTTTTCACTTTTACCTTTTACAGTAAGAGTGAGTAAAATATGTCCTGGAGAATTACTAATGGAAATGTTTTCATCCTATGTTCTGACCACTTGTGTAAATTTCTTCATTCTGATCTGCTACTGTACGAAATATTCTTTTTTTTAGGAAAACACTTCGAAATCATTTCCTTCTGAATTTTTTGAGTAAACAAGTCTTTAACTAGTATTAAGCTGTTTATCCAAATTATTATTTTGCCAATAACCTGCAAAGCAAAACAATTGTTAATGAAACCATGGCTGTAGGGAGGATTTCTTTGGGACAAAAAAGGTTTTCTAAGGGCTATTGAAGTCTTTGGAAGTAAATTGGAAGATTTAAGCGGTTTTAACAACAGCTGTAATGGCTTTTTTTCAGGTCCTCTGGGCATAAAACAATGTACCAGGATCTTTGTTTCTTTAGTCGAGATGGATAAACACACTGAAAATGCAAAAAAAGAGCTTTACTGGTGCATATGGGGTTTTATGGTTTAAACAGAATCGACATTAAATGGCAGTCATGTCAGGAAAATAGGCGATTTTTCGGGCTTCATAGGATATAAACCGCGAGTGGTTATCGCGCAAATCTAAGGTGGTAAGTGGTTTCAAATGAATTAGACACGATCCAATAAAAATAAGCCACATAGAGGAGGGCGGAAAGGCTAAAATAGCCTATTTTGCGTAGAAATGGAATGTGTTGATATTGCACAACTTTATTTGTGATATGGGTTATTGATCGTTGGATTGGGAAGGACTCATGTAAACGATCGAGATTTGTCTTGGAAGATGTATCAGGATTTCAGAGTGGGGTCCAAGTTTATCAATGCGGTGGGATAGGAATTTAACATTATAAATATAACTTTATAACATTTAAAACTTTGAGTTATATGTTTAGCAGAGGGGCAAAATACTATGTTTTTAATTAAAACATAAACAAATGTTTCAACTATGGGCGCAGGTATGTATATTATATGGTCTAAAAATCTTTTAACAGGTGTTTAAAAGCCATAGGGGGCGGAATATTAATATACTAATATGTTTAAACCTTATGGGAAAGGGCGGGTTTTATTTCACCATGTGGGATAATATAAACATAGGTTTAAACTTTAAGTAATGGGTTTTTGGGGTTATTTAAATATAAAGGATTTATTAATATACGGGAAGGGTATATTTAGAGATATAGTAATATAAGTTAGAAATTAATATGAAATTAAGGTGTAATGCAGGATATGAATAAAAATACATAATTTGACACTAAGTAAAGTGTAAAATAGGCAATAAAGCATAGTTTGTCCTATTTTTATTTTTCACACTTAGATTTAGGATAAAATGCATTTTATGGGTTTTTGAGTGATTTTGAATGGAAATGAAATTAATTATTTAGGGTTTCACTTTTACTAAGAAAAATGGGTATTTACTTAGGGAAAGGGATTATGATTAATGGATGAAGGGTAAATGCTGATGAATATGGGTTTTGTGTAGGAATTCAGTATTTTTAAATCAATCAGTTATCAAGCCTTGAGTTCGGTCCCAACAAAAGTTAGATAAATGCTCTGAGCTTTTTTAATAGATAGTTTTGAATACCGAGTCATTATAGGGGAAGGGAAATCAGTAATTTTTTCCAATGATGCTTTATTATATGCTTTCACAACTGCTTTCTACCTACCCATCTTTATTTCTAACATTTTTACTTCATTTTTATGGGTGCATTTAAGCTTGCAACCCTAAAACCATTTTCTTTCAAATCATAAGAACTATCTAAGTCTAACCTTATTTCATCCAGGGGCTCAAATTAAACTGTTGATCTCCTCATTTATTCTCTATCTAATCTACTGATTTTTCAAGTTTATATTGTTTGACATATCTTTATTCTCTATCTAACAACATGAAATTTAAAGCACGAGAGGTCAAGTTTAAGTTGTTTGACCATCATGGATTGTGGCATTTAGGACAAGCTGCACACAACCTTATTGGCAAAAAGTAAACTAAAGTAGTGGAATTTAAACTTGCAACACTTTCATGATCTATTTTTAATATTATTTTGATATTTGTTTCTTTTTGTCCTTTGATTTTTCTTTTAGGTTATATCCTCTTTTTTTAATTTTTAATTTGGGAATGCGTTTTCAGAAAGAAAAGGTATGTACAATATTTCAAGAATTTTAACAGAGTCAAATAAAAATTATGAATCCTATATTTATAGGACCCTAACTAGGCCAACCTCTAAAATCAGTTGAGATGACATTACAACCTCAGATAGTCATAGAATCATTTGAGAAAAGGGCCCTAGACTTTGTGGGGCTAATTAATCCTTCATCATAGCAAAAATATTCCATATTGGTCTCATCGATTATGTCACAAAATGGGTCGAAGCAAAGGCACTAACCAGAGAAAAAGAGTATGTCATTTCAGAGAAACAAAGAGATAGTGATAAATGGGCGGCCTCAGTTCACATCTCATTTGATCAAGAAGATGGTTGAAAAGTATGGAATTCATCACAGAATCACTTCACCATATCACCCACAAGAAAATGGTCACGTGGAAGGCACCAATAAAGTAATTGAGGGAATATTGACAAAGACAGTAGCAAGCTACCGAAGAAACTGGTCCGAGAAACTTCCAAAGGTATTGTGGGCTTATAGGACAACATGGAGGAATACTATAGGCTTCTCACCATATGAATTGGTGTATGGTAATAATCCCTTATTCCCCATATATTTTGAAATAAAGACATTAATAACAACATTGCAGGTCGATCTAGATTTGAGTACAACACAGACTCAAATACTGAACCAGCTGAATGAGTTGGAATTGAAATGGTTGGCTGACATCCAACAAACAAAGATCATTTAGCAGCAAATAGCTAGATGACATGATGGGTTTATTAAGAACAAAATTTTCTAGAAAGGATATTGGGATCTTTTGTATGATTCAAGGTTCAAAGATGTCAAAGGAAATATCTGCACCAGATGGCTAGGTCCTTACGAAGTGGATACGATCTTTGATAATGGGACTGTACAACTAGTTACCACTGATAGTGCTAAGACACCGTTACTAGTTAATGGGCACCACCTAATGTTATATCATCAACCTGCTTTGAAGGAATCATTTGTCAACATTGTCATGGATTCTGATATTCATGTTACAAGAGTTGGGGAACACTCTCCTGTGCAGTCTCAAAATTAAAATTCCAATAAGTGCAGTAGTTGAAAACCACCTTTGTGGCAGTTGTTACAACTGTTTAAAAAATAATAATAATAAAAATAAAAACAATAATAATAATTTTTTTTTTTAAAATAACAAAAGAAAAATAAAAAGAAAAATAATAAATCTAACTGTGAAAACCCTTTCCGGGGCATAGTCAGATAGTTGATAACAACTAAAAACCACTCTTGTGGCGGCTGTTACACCCATGTTTTTCTTCCCGAAACATCATCTTCCCTTTCTGATCTATTTTATAGGATGATGGTATACATGTAACAAACGACATCCACGAACACTATTTCTTATATTTTTTTCCATAACATCACTAATCATGTCAGCCAAACGCAACAACACGAGCGCTGCAAGCAAAACGCCGCCAATTCGATACCTTCTTCCACGTCACCTCAAGTATGTCATTCAAAAGGTAAACATTATCATTTATGATTTGGTGATTAATTGGCAGAAGTAAAGATACTCCCGTGACGGCCATGGGCTACCGTCACCATTAAGGTGGGGGAGGGGATATGTCTTGAAATCATTGCAAAAAGTTGTAGTCATAAACATCCATTAAATTTGCATGCACCTAATTAATAACATAGTTTCCAATGATGACCGAATCTGGTTGGAAAAGAGCGTGTGTACTAGATCCCATTACTTTCCATAATGAGACGTTTATGAATATTGGTGTGAGGTACGATTCGGTAATCCGTGAAACCTATCACCTCCCATCAACCTCCTCGGCTGAAACCTTCCATCCTCATTGTAAAATCATCAATTGGGATAAACAGAGACACCAAGAAGTAGCAAATTTAGAAATGCAGTGACATTACAGTGGGGTTGAACAACAAGAAGTGAATTCAGAAACACATTGATATTATAGTGGGGCTGAGTAGCAATAAGTGAATTTAGAAACAAATAGCAAAGATGGGTGGAGAAGCGATCAGGCACGAGCTAAATTTTATGGACGCCTTCCAGAATTTTATAGAAGCCTACCATTTATTCAAAGATCTCGAATGGATTGAGTATTTCCAGAATCTTGAAGGCTCAGACGAGGCAGCCGCAATTGAATTTTCTCAGAATCTAAAAAATAATCAAACCCGAGTAAGGGGCATGCAAGTGAAGGTGACTGAAGAGGTAATTTCCCGGGTAACTTCATTACCAGTAGAGGGGCGAAGATGGTTTGACAGAAAAATCAATGACCCCTCCTTGAAAGAAGACTTCCTAGTACGAGAAGAAAAACTAGAGAAGAAAGGGAGTGGAATTGACATGTTGTCACTTCATCATCCTTGGGAAGATGTTGCTCGGAATTTAATTAAATATATCACTTATGAGGGAAGATCCACGATAGTGTTCAACTATCACTTTCCTCTGTTTAATCACCTTCAGCACCAACAAAAGATTAATCTTCTATTCTATTTGTTAGGGAACATCAAACATATGGCAGCAGTAGTAAAAACAGCAGCACACCCGAAGGCATGTGTGACTAATCACATAATCATAAAGTTAATCGTGTTGGATTCCCTAGGCCAGCAAGGAAAATATTGGGAATAATTCAAGTGATAGAGGTTGAGGACAAGCCGGGGGAAACATACCATGACTTCAGGAGGAAGTCAGGTAGAAGTGGAAACCCATACTCGGCCTGCTGGAGTTAGAATTGGGAAAGAGCCTACTAATGAACCAATTGGGGATAAAAGGCCAAAACAAAGAGTGAAAATCAACATACCTGTAGAACCTTTTCCTATGGCTGGAAAGTAGATAGAAGCAGAAGTTTTAGAAGAAGAAAGGCAACCCTCCTCATCAGGTAAGGATGAAACTCATGTCCTATTTTTAGAACTCGAAAATATATGAAAGGAAAATGAAGAATTAAAGTGGAAATTATCTGAGGGGAAGGAAATCCCGGTGTCTGTATGCATGACATGTTTTCAAAACTTAACAATAGCGGGATATAAGTTCTATAGAGAAAATATTAGCCCACTGGAAACAGAAACATAACAATAGGAGGCTCTTACACAAGAACCTATTGATGATACTTCCATTACACAAGATCCAACAGTTAATGCAGAGCCTCCTGTAATAATTGACCTAGAATATGACCCACAAGAACCTTTGGAGGCCACTCCTATTGTAGAAGAAACATCAATGGACACAGAGGCTACTCTAGGTGGAAAGAAAGGGGCTGACACACAAGAAACCATCGAGGAAGTTGTTGTTACACAAGAACCAGCAGCAGAGGTGGAACAACCCCATGTAGCAGAGGCTATTACACCCATTATTGATGTGGATATTGAATGCAGAAGAATGCCAAGTCCCATCTCGGGATGGAGTTATGAGAAAATCTTGTTAATTCACAAATTACAAAAGTGGAAACAGGAAGCAATCTCCCTTCAGGAGTGGATGATTTCGCTGAAGGAACATCAGAAAGAAATAGACACTTTACATGAAAGATGGATGAAATAAGAATTGAAGAAAGGATGGGAGAATTATAAGAAGAAGGAAGCTCTGAAGAAACACGAGGAGAAACTACTACTGTTATAGCAGCAGATTCAGGATCTCACCATAGATAAGTAAAAAATTCATGACCTCGCCCTTAACTTGCTGGGTTGTAGGCGACCTTCTCCATCCTATCCTATCTTTCTATGGGAATGTTACTTCTTGTTCTAGATGAAAATTGTTATGGAGGACATGCCTTATTTATGTTCTTCCACTCACACATTTGTAGATGTTTTTCATGCCTCCGATTTCGATGAGCAAAGCTTGCTATGTGAGTTATTCTTACAAAATTTTATTTGTGAACATGTGATTATGCAGATAGTTGTGACAATATTCTCCTATATGGGAGATCTTTAGTTGAGAGCTTTTGTGTCCTTCATGAAGAATCAAATTGAATGGCATTTGTGTTAGGTAAATTGACTTGGGGTTAGAGTCAAGTTTGATTGAGCTAAACAATGATGGTTTTGGGGCACATGGTATTGTGCACCCATGGTTTTTTGGCCCATGGTATTGCATGTAATGGAGCCTATAAAAGGCTCGAAGAAATTCATTGTAAAGAGGCCTGGATGTGTGCAGTGAAGGCTCACTTGGCTGGATTCGCCAGAGTTTTGGCCAAGGCTAATGAAATTTCATTAGGATGGGTTTTCCCTAGATTTTGGGATTTTTCCCAATTAAATACTGTGTGTTTATGTTTTATTATTGTTTCTACATTTATTAGTTTATCTCTCTATAAGTAAGTTAATATTCTTTGGTAATTATTTCTTCATTTGGTATCAGAGCCATTTTGGCTTCAGAGGGATGCTTCTGTGGCCAAGGGTTTATGGCCTGGTGGTTCAAGGAGATCTGAGTGTCTAGAGGTTGTGAAAGAGAAATTAGCTTGCTCAATATTGAGTGGCCAATCCACCTAAAACCAGAAATGGAAGTGATTTTGGATTATGTGGATAGAGAGATCTGAGCATTGTAAAATAAAAAACAGGGTGTGAAGTTGTGGATGTGTGAGAAAGATCGATGCATAATTTTCTTGTATATTAGATCTGTGCTCGTGAGGTTGACGAAAAAATATGAGCACTATGGTTGTACCTTCATCATGGAGAAAATGGTGGCTGGCGTCAATGACATCAGAGGAATTTTTATTAGCAGAGGAGATTTTTTGTGGCAGTGAAGAAGCTAAAAAATTGGGAACGGTGATTGGTATTTCTGTATTTATGGTGATTTAAATGATAGAACTCACTCTAAAATCCATGGATCGACAGCCGAACTACAACATTTCATTTTCTCTACTACTTTTTTCATTGCAGGATGCCTTCTTCATCGTTGATTGCGAAGGAAGAAGTGAGGTGGATTGGTGTTGGAGGAGACTTCGGAGTGGAGGACGTTCGCAAAAGAGATGGGGGACAATAATCATGTCCCTATTAGTGATCCATAAAATCCTCTTCTCACCAATGGAGGCCTCTCTACAGTCATATCAAAGCCCAACGGAGCATCGGGGGACTTTCTATCATCGTCTCTAGCACACTGGCATAATCGTGGCTCCAATTCTGGCCGCTCACAAGATAGTTGGTACCATGTCTGATCAGTTGGATCTGGTTGTCAGCATTAGCAAATTGGTAGCTCATCATGGTGCTACCGGTGCTAGAAAGGGAAATCTAGAGACCCTGTTGAGGAGGAAGGGGAGGCTGCAGAGCGCCTGATGAGGTCCGCAGTGTAAATGGACAAAGATTCAGTGGGCGTGAGGGGCATAGGAGGTTACGCCAATAGGGTGTAACGAGACTCCTGTTCAAGGAAGACACGATGGTTGATCTCGGATGTGAGGCAATACCATATGCAAAAGTGCAACAATTTTTTTTAAGAAGGATCCAATGGCGAAGTGGATTCGACAGAAGAAGAATTAATAATGGTAGAGCAACACATCTAATTTCCTGGCAGGTTGCCTAAATCAATGGGATGTGTTGGGGCTGGAAATGTCCCTACATGTGGTCGTTTAGCATGGAGATCGCACAACCATTGAGATGATGATGGATTCTAGGGTCATGATCAAGGTAGAATTGGTTGTAGAAGGCTCACTGTAAGCGATGAGCAGCATGGAAAATGGGCCTTGAGAGGTCCATGAGAGATGAGAGGATGGTTATATTAAGAGATCAACAAGTTAAAAAAAAAAAATTATTATAATGGAGTAAAATTTTATTACATGTAGATGGGAATATTTCTGTAAGACTTGGTAAGGCATACTTATCTTTGGGTAATCACTGGTAAATTTTGGGTTAGACTTACGTGATAGGGGGGATGTTGGTTAACAGATGCCCTAGGTAAAAACTTTGAGAGGGGTAAGGGCCAGAGTGAGTAGGGCTAGGTTGACTCACTTGGAAAACTTGGCTAGATTTAGTCAAGGAACCCGAAGTCAAGTTTAAGGGGGGACTCGAGGTTAGAGTCGAGTTTGACTGAGTTAAACAATGATGGTTTTGGGGCACATGGTATTGTGCACCCATGTTTTTTTGGCCCATGGTATTGCATGTAATGGAACCTATAAAAGGCTCGAAGAACTTCATTGTAAAGAGGCCTGGATGTGAGCAGTGAAGGCTCACTTGGCTGGATTGGCCAGGATTTTGGCCAAGGCTAATGAAATTTCATTACGATGGGTTTTCCCCGGAATTTGGGATTTTTCCCAATTAAATATTGTGTGTTTATGTTTTATTATTATTGCTGCATTTATTAGTTTATCTCTCTATAAGTAAGTTAATATTCTGCAATAATTATTTCTTCAATTTGGCCATCAAATATATGGAGGCTAATGAGGATAATATGGCATTGTGGGTTTAGGAAGAACTAGGATGGGCTTCTGAGTTAAGGCAAGAATTTAGGAGAATGTTGAGTACCCCTGGGATTAAAGAACTAGCTGCCACTTATAGAAGAATAATTTTGAACTTCTGCCTCAATCAGTTCTCAATGATGAAGAGCCAAGCCTTGACAGGGTGCTTGAAGCACGGAAGCCAATAGTGCTGAGCTACTGAAGGGGGACCCATTCTCATTCCAGAATTTCTTGGTGGCTGTTACACATGTACCAGATTAGGCACAGATCATACAATCCCTTGGTGCTTTATGACTAGGATTGAGATTCAAGTTTCCTTTGATCTGACTACTAATCGAGGATTATCAAAGTAATTATGAATTGAGTAAGTATGAGTCAGAGTCTTGGGTACGGCAGTTGATGGCCAATCATGGGTACAGGTCTGCAGATGAAGATACAGCTGGTGCTTCTGATCTCACCGACCTGCACCAGAGATATTCCCATGGGAGATGAGTTTTCATGAGGACATGCAAGTATTTCAGTTGGGGGGAGATGTTGGGTGCCAATTTTGTACACTTTTCTTACACTTTTTTTCCCTATTTTTCCTCATAACTATAACCAATGGGATTATATTTTCCTTTTTTTCTTACCTTTCTATCCTAACTTTTGTTGTTTCACCTTGTTTTTATTACTCTCTCAATTCATCAGTTATTATGATATATCATGCCTTTTTATGACTAATTGAGGATGAATGTTTGGAGAAGATCCATGGTCTTTGTGTTGTATTTCTAGATTTCATTTATAGCACCAAAGATCCTAAGCATGAGATCCATAGGAGTAGTTAAGGGGGTGTTGTTACAGCGAAGCGATGATGTTACACCTTGCTGTTACAGACCCACCATCAAACTGTTGTTACACTTTGTTTTTACAGAACCGCTAGAAAACTACTGATAAAATTGTATCGATGACTAGATCTTGTCAACACCTGTTGCTAACCTCTCTTTTAGTTGTTACACTAAAACTTTGTTATGTTACAATAGCTGTAAAAGTTTTTTAGCATTGTATTTTTAGATAACAGCCTAGGGGCGGTTTTGATTGTAATCTATAATTTTCTAGTCAAAATTTTATTAGGAAGTGGTTATAACTATATGATTTCTATTTCGATCAGCATGAGAATCATAAGATTCTCATGACTGATCTATCCCTTGATTTTTTGAGATGTAACCACTATATAGTTCTCGGCCCTAGAGGTCGAAAGGTTAGCGGAGAATAGCATTATTTTGGCTCTGTAATTGTGTTCATATTAATACAGATTAATCTATTATTGTTGTTACATGCGTTATTCAATTTGGTTTCCATTAATTTCTTCCTCTACCTATGCCCTGCGAGGGAGGAAGGGCCCTCCTTCTTAGAAGGGATTGCAGTGATTAAAGTAGTTGTGTGTATTTATTTGTATTTCAGTTCATGTATCAGTAGAGTGTTGTTGCTGTTGTTCAGCTATGAATATATCCGCTTCAATTTCAATACTTTGTATGCTATTACACATGATATTAGAGACACCAAATAGATACTTGTTGTGTGGCATGATACAACAGATTAGTTGAAGTGTGATTCCAGTCTTGTAGATCCTTTTATTTCTACATGAGTGATTTACTTCCAGCATTTACTTTAACAATGATTTCTTTTCTTTGGAATTTCTTCTGGTTGGTGTAACGGCACAGACAATGCAACTTTCATTGGAATAAATAGACATCCTTGGATTGATAATTAATGTGTATTGTTTTGTCATTTGACAATGATTAATACAGCCTAACAGTAACCAATCTGCAGGAACAAAGTTCACTCCTTGAAATGCCAACAAAAGAATGAAAATAGAATTCCCACATGTTATGAATGCTTATGATGTAAGAAGAGAAGGCATTATGGTTGTTGCTTTGTATTAGTGGACCACTATGAGCTAATTTTCATTCATATGACCTTATTAGAGAAGTTATGCATTTTATTATGAAAATGGATTGAAAATGGAGGTGGTTGATAGTGGTGATGAAATATAGAGTATATGAAGTGGAAAGTGGTTAACCATAATGTTCCTTGCATTCGTAATGAAATAAAGAATGTTAAACCAATTTACCTTAGGCTTACCTTTAATATGATGCGTTGGTTTTGAAAGATGCCATGAAAGATGAAGTGGAGGATGAATTAGAGCTGATGTGTACTGATATGGATATGAGAGGAAGCGCTAGAGCTACAATGGATGTTGATTTGGATCTGCTGAAGGAAGCTGAAGAGCTGAAGGATCAACTAAAGAGCTGAAGGATGCACTGAAGGTCCCCTTCTTCCCCATTCCTAAGGAGTTGTATGTCCCCAAACAACCGAGGAAAGGTGATTGCTGCTACAAATGAAAATGGAAATGTTGATACAAAAATCCAAACTGCTGCAATCTATGTTGAGATCTCAAAACCATATAGTCTTCAACCGCTACACACCCATGTGCAATCTTGTATATCTGAATAAATGGTTTCGATGTTGAACATAAGCAAGAATCATTGGATTACTGACCATTGAGGATGTTGTTAACCAATGCGAGATATACCACCTTTTATGTCAATGGGAATCAAGGCACTAGGTACATTATACTAGCCATGAATGAATTTTTCGAATTCAAATGGAATGCAGAATTCATTCACCAAGAAACATTGATGTATTTCCTTAGTAGATGACAAGGATACCTTCCATTAAGGCATGCAGGCTCCAAGGTACCTTATCTAACCCTAACCTTGGTCCCAAATAATGTGTTAATGTCGATGGGACAAGTCTCATTGGCAGGTGGGCCTTAAGGAATCCCACATCAACCAACTCGAGTACAAACATAATGACTTGAAAGATACATGATTTTAATAAATCATACAAATTTAAAAAATTTATTTGGAACCTTGCACACTAGATAGCTGGTTTTCAAGAAAATTCCCTATCCAGTTACGCCAGATAAGCTGGTTTTCACAAAAGGACTTATTTTTCTCTTTACTATTTTGATTTATTTATTTATTACAATACTAACTTTCCTACTACACTGAAGAAAATATGTCCTCCTTAAAGTGAAAGAGAACTTCCAATGAATCCATGTGTAGATCAGGTACAAATATATATTCATGCTCAAATTTAACATATAAACTTTAGAAGGTATATGAGCATGAACAATTAGTAGCCTTGAAAGACGTGATATAAAGAGTATTTGAAGATGAGAGTGGTACTTAGATTGGATTATGATCTAGAACCAATGCTTGATGTAATACTAGTGGTATTGGCACATTTATTCTTTTGGACCACTCTAAAAGTCCTCCTCGGTCGTGTATACAAACTTGGATAATTGGTCTCTAGAATGCATACAAGGCTTGCTGTTGGGCATGGTGAAATTTCCTTGATCTTAGGTTCAGCTGGATGATCCCCATCATATTTGGTACATAATTTGTCGATCTCCTTGGTATATAGGCAAGGGGAATCTAGGGATACTTCCAAATCCTTTTTTGGTTGTGGAGAGTTCATCCTAAGTGCAGTTAGGATGAACTCTTCCCGAGAAGCAGACATCCCAGCTACTGTTAGGATTTGAGAAAGTTCTTCCAGGGACATTCTTCAAGCTCTCAATCATTCTTAAATTTCTCCTGCTGGTTGATGATCCCTGTATTGCAACATGGATTAGTAAAAAGGGTTCTTACAACACCCCAATAATTTTTTTTCTTTAAAGAGCTTGAAATTTTAGCCTAAATGAATTAAAAGTAATTGCAATAAAACTCACAAAAATTTCTCACTTGGACAACCAATATTTGGAGCAACCCCACCATAGTGGATGCATGGCTCTTCACTCAAGTCTTACCGTACACTCTCTGTCATTTGATTGTCCTGCAACTAATATCACACAAAAAAAACTTGTGAAAGAAACTAGGCTCTAATCCCTTTAGCACCTCCCCGGAAATGACGCAAAAAACGTTGGGGAAATATATTTCTATAATTTCCAACATTAAATTATCAATCCGAGGCTCGTATGCTTCAAGGCACAAGTGCAGGGAACACTGGATCAAAGCATCTAACCTAGACTAAAGTAAGAATCAACTTGTTGTTTAAGTACAAAACTGATATTTCTTATTGAAGCTAATCAATTGAGGAAAACATGCTCAAACAATACCAATCACTATACAAGCAATTCAAGTCACTAAAAGATAATTCACTGTACAAATGAAACTAACTCCATTCACTAACTAATCGATAGTAATCACATACATTCAAACAAAAATTTAAACAAGACAAATCACCATTCAAACAATTTTATTAAGTAATGAAAATATCTATCTAAATCAACAATAGTTTCAATTCCGATCTAAGTAATAAAATCTAAATTCAAAATAAGATCAATTACGATTTCAATTAAGTAACGAAAATCTCAATATAAATAAGACCAATAGAATTTTCAATCTCAATCTAAGTAATGAAAATCTAAAAAACCAGCATCAAATTCTATTCAAATGAGACTAGCTTGAAGACTAATTCAAATCTAAATGAGACTAACTTAGATCTAAACAAACCAACTCAAATTGAAATGGATTCCAAATCCAAATGAGACTAATCTCATATCTAAATGAAAATAATTCAAATGAAATTGGTTCAAATCCAAACGAAACCAATTCAAATCCCAATCAAACTAATTCAAATCCAAATGAAACTAATTTAAATGAAATCAATTCAAATCCCCGGGGCATCTAAGAATTTCTAATTAACTTCTTAATCTTGTTTCGTTCACACTTTTATCTCTGAAAAACTTCAAAGGATATCAAATGAAAATTTCAAATTAATATCTTTATGTTATCAAAATCAACACACTCAAACTTAAAAGACTTCAAAGATCAAAACCATTTCCAATGAACTCAGAAAAATCTCAATAAGAGACTTCTACAACAAGAGTATTAACCTATGGTCTCTATACAATCTCGATACATTTTGCATTAATGATCAATGTCCTACCTTACTAATTCTGGGCACTCTTATGTAAAATTAAATGCTACAAAAGTTCCGCATTATTAAGAAATGTGCATAATTCAGAATTACAAGGCCGAATCTAATTGGAGTTCATGACACAATTATTACTTTTCAGAATTCGTTTGAAATTAGAAAGTGTCCTTATAAGTGTTCTTGAATGTGGAAAAATGACTATGAAATCATTCATGAATGAGAAATATTAATTAACATTGTTCATCTATTCACAAGGCTAAAAGAGAATGTGTTCTTCCCAATCAAAATAAAACAGAGCAGTGATTTAAGTACAAAATACAGGAAATTTCAGATCTATTTAGGAAACAACTTCAAAATGAAATGTAATTCTACAAATTGCAGTGAAACACACTTCCTACAATCTATAATCATCACAGGACTCGGCTCCAGGTTGTGGTGGGCCCTTTCCATTTCCTGGAGCAAGTCCTAACTAGCTAAATTCTTTAAAAACCAGAAATCATAAAACTTACAGGAAAATAACTGTTGAAACCATAATTCTATTAAATTCAATGGAACATTAGTTCAGACATCAATGAGAAACATGTCCCAATCTCCCATTTATCTGAGCATATCTCCTCCTTACATAAAACTATGCATTTGCATGAATAATTATACATAAAAATCAATGGGCCTTGTAAGAATCCAGGCCAACTAAAATAACTACAACAGATTGGCTAAGGAGAGTAAAAATATCTGGATTCTAGACTAAGTTAAGCTAACTGAAATCTTTAGGATTGTTTCTCCCAAAATTGTAACCGAACTATCTAAATATTGGTTGGATGGATGATTTTTGTTAATTGTAACAAAATCGTTCCTTGTTTAAGCATGAATCAATTCATTCAAATCGTGGATGTGGCCAAAATAGTCAAATTCGAATTTTGACCCCGATTTTGTACTTAACTTTTCACCGGAATATTCCCCTGACCATAGCTCATTCATGGTAATGAATTTTTCCCAACAGTTTCTTGGTTACCTGAATAAGGGTACTTTTAACAAAACCCATGTGTCAGAATTTCAAGATTCTTCCCCATTTTATCACAAGCTTTATATTTTCACCTACAAATATTTTCTTTTGTAATCAACTTGTAGCAACTAGTTCAAATTGACTTGTGGAGAATTTCGGCAATGGAACCCTACAAAAAATGAACTTAACAAAAATATCCATTAGTAAACATGGTAAAATCATCCTTAAGATAATAAAAACACAATAAAACCATGATATTTAACCATGAGATGAAAAGGATGGTTTTATGTATGAGTTACGGGAAATATATATGAATATGGTAGAAAGTGCAAGAATATACTTTATAAACAATAATATTATATAGTGAAAATGAGGGCATTTCTGAGGCCTAACAATGGCCAAGAAGGGGCATGGTTAAGTTGGGAATCCTTTAGTATGAAATATTGCAATGCCTTTAGTAATTCATGCAAAACAAAATAAAGAACTAAATTACATGCATTTCTCATCTATGACTCATCAAGTTGTTGAAATAAAAGTTTATTGTGTTATAAATTCTTAGAATGAATTCACAACACACATATGATATTGTGATCATTTCATTTCAATCAAATTTAAGTCAGATGGATAGATAGAATTGTTGAGTGCAATAATTATAAGATCACTTGAAGATCATGTTGCGAGTCTTTGAAATGAAAATAATGTATGTATGAATAATGACAACTATTTGGATGATTGAAAGTTCATATTACAGGTAAATTATTGGATGGGGTGTGATGTAGAATCCACAATGACATAATAACACCATATTCATAGGATCCCAATAGCATGACTAAAAGTCTCATGCCGATGAGATCAAGCTTCTAAGTAAGCAATTTTTGGCAGTTAAAAATTCTGATTTGGAATTTTTGAGTATATATCATGGAAATTAAACATTATGACAAAGGTGAAATGATGGAGCATGGATCTTAGGAAGAAGACTCTTGTGGGGACCTGATATCCCTATGGCACATTTTTTTACCTCATGGGAGAAATTCATCAATGATACCTTGATTATAAGACTCTATGAGTAGTGCAATGGAGCATGCCACACCATCACTTGGAAATAAGAGTAATTTAAAATTACTTTGTATAATTTCAATCCTATACTTAGATATAAGACTCTGATGATTACCCCATGCAATAAAACCCCCAAAATAGGCAGACTTCCTAGAATGAGGATTTCTTATCCCCAGAAGAGTGGGTAACTAATGGGGGTCCATGCAGAAAAACCTTTGAACAGGTATAATACCCGAAATGGGGGATACCTAGGCCCGAAAAGGTAAGAAGATGATGGTAAAATAAATATTCCAAACACTCATTTAGATGCGAGCATTTAGGAGATTATTCGGTAAAGACACACACTATGATGTGGTCACGATGAAGCTCATTTGGTAAAGACGCTCACTGAGATGTGAACACAAGGAAGGCTTGTTTGGTAAATATTGTGAGTTTAACTTATTACCTATGGAGCCAAAGGAAGAAAAGAGTAACCATATAGAAAAGTATCAATTTAAGAATTTTTTGTTGAAATTGTGGTTTAATTTGATTTAATTTTTTTATGATTAATATCATAAGAATCATGTGCTTATCTATATATATATATATATGTTATATGTGAGATACTGAACTATATAGCACAAATATATGATACTGATCACAAGTAATATCAAGGCGATGACGACATGGTAATAATAAACGGGTGTAGCAGAAGCATAGTAAAGTTGAAGACCTTAGGAACTTGGCATTAAGGTGATTGTACTTGAACCCTATGATATGCATTGATCACCATGAGATATGTTGTGAGAAATATTTTTTTTATTTTATTACAGAAATCTATAATCCATCAATATTCTTCATGTGTGAGGAAGTATTTCAAGGAATGGATCGACGAGGTCCTAGGGAGGCAAAGAAGGGATACAGAAAATTGGAAGGTGTGTGACTTCAAGGTAGAGGAAACCTAAATAAATTGGTTTTCAAGGAATCATGTGCATACTAATTAGGATTATAAATGTAATGGGTATGTCCTAAGAAGCAATGAGTTAAATCTATTCCCTGAGAATGTATTGAAGATAATGAACAACATGGTTGGATATGATAGTCCAGGACATGGAAAATGTTGCTAATGTGACATTTGTTCATTAGAAAATTTTGGTGCATGGTTAGATGTATAAAAAAAATGTTGGGAGAAGGTCCAAGTTATTGTAGAACCTTAGCATTGCTTTCCACCTGTTAGTGTCAGTCTAGTCATAATGCCATCAGTGATCAAAATTGCTCTTTTTCATTTGCATTTTAGGAGTCCCATACCATAAATTTTCACCATTCCTCTAGGTCATGGATTCATTGATGGTAGTGATTTTTCATCAGTTTTCCCTCATGTGAAACTTGCTAATTCTCCTCTCTATGGTCTTTAGTCATGAGTTACTTTCACTTTGTGAGTCATGTCAGTAGGTCATAGGATGGGTCTCATTAGGTTCTAGGAACTCACCATGGTCAAATTAATGAATCAAGTGTCAATAAATATTAGCAAGGTCATGAGGAAGACATTAAACTCAAAGTCACAGAACCTGGGAAGATTAAATAAATGTTTTATTCAGTTTGATGTAATTTTCACCTCAAAACCATGTTTTTGAGGTGAAAACATGATATTTACTTTTGATTATCATCTTTATGTAATTTTATGTCATCATATGTAATAAGTCACGCTTCAGAAGCTGCTATCTCCACAAAGTCATCACCCTATATTTCAGAGAAATTTTCCACAGTATTTTCAGTGTCAAATCATGTTCCAATTATTTCCATTAGACAGAGCCTAGAAAGAGCTTTCCAATGGTATATTACACTCTCAAAACTAACTCCTGGATTGAAATTTATGCCTAAGTGAACAAAGTCCTCTATACCCTAACCCTTCCCCTTTTTTCCCTCCTACCCCTTAAACTTTATAATATTAAAGTTTAATACTTTCTTTTATAAAATCCCTTTTTCCCCATCCAATGGAAAATCACATTATTAAAATCCTTAAAATACATATATGATTTAATAACCACTTCCCCTCCATACCTTTTAACTTTATAATAAATTTAAAGTTTTATATGCTAAATCCCCCCCCGTAATAATCAAACCACTTCCCCCGCATGACCCTTTAAAACTTTATAAAAAAGTTTAAAGGTTTTACATTAAAATCCCCACCGATCCAAAATCCTTTCCCAATCCAAAAATCACAATCGCAACATTTAAATGGTGCACCCCGATTGGCCCATGGTAAAAACTCCGATGCAATTGTATTAAGTCCCTTCCGATTGAAACCCCGCTTGATGTCATTCTAACAGTCGATCTGATCAACGATCCGACGGCCCATATGCAATTGGTGCTTTTAAAATGATCCCCTCCGATTGAGTCTCTCCCGATTGAAAACCCCTGATTACTCCTCCACCGTCGATCTGCCCATCCGATCGAACGACCTACAAGCCATCACGCTCCTCGCAATCGGCGATTGTAAATAAAACTTTCCTCTACCCTCCTCCGATCTTCCGATGCCGATGGACCCTCGGGTCCCACCATTTGATTGTCTACCCATTTATAATAAAAAAGACCTTTTCCTTTGTAAAGCTTAAAATTTTATTTTAATTTCTTTTACAAAGGTCTTGCCCCCATCACTTATGCCCATTGGCATCGACGTTTTTACGTAATGCTTTGCTCCCGCTTCCCTTTCATCTCCCGATTCCGATTGATCTTTGAGCCCACCAGATAATTCTCCACCCATTCATCATAAAGGGCCTTTCCCTTTGTAAAAATAAATTTTTTATTTTTATTTCGTTTATACAAAGAACTCACCCCATTGCATCGGCGAAAATCCCATTGCACCTTAACACCCCCTTCACTTCCGATTCCGATTCCGATCAATTACCCAGTCCCACTTTAAAGGCCCTCTGCCCTTTCAAATGAAAAATCATTCTTCCCTTTATGTAAAGCGAAAAACCATTTTTCGTTCGTTTACAAAGGGATTTCTCCGCTTTTACTTTTCCAATTGCATCGGAGCTTTTTGTGGCTTGTTTCACATATATCCAAACCCCCTGATCCCAATTGCGATTACACCATCGCAATATATATTTTTAATTGCTCCATTATATATCGTATCCCCTCTTCCCCATCGATCTCGATTGCGATTGTGACTTGGATCCCACCTCCTTTCCCTTCGCTCCCTCCATTCAAAATGGGTTTTTTCCCTTCACTAAAGGCATTATTTCTTTTTTATAATTTCAAAGGAAATTTAATTCAAAGTCAGTGAGAGACAGTCAAAGGCCCAAGAGCTACAATGAGACCGAGATTTTTAGAATAGCAGGAAAATAGGATCAGCTCTTCAAATTGCCTATTTTTTTTATCCAACAGCGTAACAGTAAATCTGCCAAAATGGTCAAATGTAATGCTGCTCCTTCTTTTAGGCAGATTGTTGGTTCTCTTTTCTATCTTCAGATTTCAGTTCTTGAGCTGTTAAAACAACTCCCTTTTTCTATGGATCTATGTTCCCACATTTTAGCCTATTTAATGTAATTGTAAATCATTTGTAAGGTAGTCTGTAAATCAGCAAGTATGGGAATAGTGTGGAAATTAAAGAGAATGCTCTGCCCTCCATTGTAAACAGTTTTGGACAGGGAATTAATAAGAGATGCAGCTCTGATTTGTGGGATCCATGTGGTATGAAATTTATCATTTTTTCTCTCCTTTGTGTTCATATGTAAATTGTTATGTGTACCATTCATTCATAAAGATCTCTTTTGAATGCTTTCAAGATAGAAAGGTAGAATCCATTTTTTATGCTCTGCCTTGGGAAATCATTCAATACTCTGTGTTTTTCTTCTGTTTGAAAAGGATCCATCTCCCATGCCCTTTTCAGATTCTCATCAATCTTTCCATTCCATCCTTATTTAAACTTAATTGCTGAAATTTCCTACCTACCTTGCCTCATGAAATACCCTGTACCCTGATTTAATTCCTCGATTCAAACTGTCCCATTTGTCACACACATCCCTAAGAAATTCATTCATTTCATTAAAAAAATTTCCCATTATTATACCTAGACTAAAATCAGTTTATAATTGTATTTTTTTGAAAATATTTCATGGAGAGAGCCCTCTCCTGACCTTGTAGGGCTAGCTACAAGGCTGAGCATGGTTTAGATGTTACCTTGATATCCCTTTTTCATTCTGAGGTCCAGATCAGGAGATAACATTTCTGGCGACTCAACTGGGGAAGCGATCTGACTGTCTTCGAGCTCATATTCTTGGCACTCAAATTGAATCTGTTATTCTGTTTTAAAGAAAATCATAGTTAGGCCCTGTGAAAATAAAGAAAAGTGCAACCTCTGTTTAAGGTTAAAAACCTTGGTTATATTGAACGCGACAAATTCTTACAAATATCTGTTATCAACGTAAAAAGGCTTTGTTCTTGCCAGTGGAGTAATATTAAGTGGGACCTAGCCAGTGAGTTAACGCAAGGAGTTAAAGTGCCAAACCATAGTTAAAGCATAGTTTATTTACTAGAAGCGGGTTTCAGAAACCAAACCCACCTTTATCGCGCCGCTTTTGGCACGAAGCAAAACCACGCCAAAAAAATGCGATCCAGTAATATTTGGGCACGTCATCACCCAAATACCACCCATATCGTGCAAATTTCATGTGTTAAACCTTAGCCTTTGAAAAAATGCGAAATCGACGAGGATCGTCCAATCTAGGGAGCCTTAGAACTGACGACAATCGCGTAGTGAAGTGCTCGAGCCATAAATCGAGGTATGATCCGGCAGTTTTACATTATTTAATTTATAAAAAGGTTAAATATGGATGTGTGGGCCCCTGTTGAATAAAATGTATGTCGCATAAATGTGGTTTATGATATAATTTCGAATTTGGTGATCTTCAAAAGAAGTGGACCATTGCTATACCATTTCAACCAGAGTGATAAGGTCGCTTAAGTATTTTTAAGCATATTCCCCTATATCATATGAAATATTTGCTTGAGAAGTTTGAAATATTATTACAAAGTGAATATTGTTACAGTGCTTTGGGAAGGGAATATAATTACAAGCACTTATTCTGAAGATCCACCGTCATAATATATTTATGGTATTAGAACATAAAGACAGATCACCCCAGTACTATTTTCCCTGTGAATTCCTGGACTCTGGAAGACGAGTTTCAGAGTCTGCTAGGCTGAAAAAAATATTGTACAATAGAAATTTAACCACACTGGCTTCAAGAAGATACACAAGGGCTAATCCAGATCCAAATCCTCCCCCTGTGTTTTAGAATCCCAATCTTATTCCAAGAATTGTCAGAAGACAACAAGGATCACTAAGTCCTAGACCTATTTTCAGATCCCATACCTGGTCCAGTGAGTGGCCTTTTGTAGAAGATCTTTCTTTTGATGAGATTTTTGAGCTTTCTTTGTTTAGAAATAAGTCTAAAACTGCACTTGATGACACAGTTTGAGATCCAGAATTCCTTGTAGATATTGAAGTTCAAAGGGAAAATTCCTCAATTGATGACTACATTTTGAATTCCCCTCAGTCATCTATCATCGTAACTAATATCCCTGAGCCTTCAGAATCATCAGGAACAACATTTCCTCTTCCTAATTCATAAGCATTCCCATCAGTCAATTCTCAGCTTTCATCTCCCCCATCCACACCTCCCTTGAATCCTTGTACTACAAAAACTGTTGTAAATCCACCTAGAGTCATGGTTTCCTGGTATGCACCCCTGGTTTTACCTCAGGTTCTGAATGATATGTCTGCTAATTATCAAAGAAAAATTCCTATCTTTGATGCCACTCAAAGCGTCACAGACCAGCAACATGTTGATAAGATGAATGAATTTTTTGATCTTCATGAGGTAGAGGCAGATAATGTAACCACAAGGTTGTTTGTCCAAAGCTTTGGAGGTGAAGTTAGAAAGTGGTTCAGAGCCTTACCATCAGGCTCTATTCGCACTTTGCAGGAGTTACACACACAGTTCTTAGACCGGTGGGAAGTAAAGAAAAACCCACTCCAAATTTTGTCTGAGTATGAAAATATTAAAATAAATGTGGGTGAAACTGTACAAGATTATTGTTTAAGATTCAATGCTGTATATAATGCTATTCCAGCTAACCTGAAACATCCTGTGGGATTAGCATTGCTTAAATTTCCAGATGGTTTCGATGCTGATATGGCATATCAGCTACGAGAAAGAGATCCCACTACACTTGAAGATATGAAGAAGATAACTGTAAGTGTAGAAGCTAATCTACTAGCTAAAAGAGCACGAACTAGAGCTGAAAAGAGAGTCACGATGAAAGAAGAAGCCTCTCCTTCAGACATTAAGATGGACACTTTGATCCGGACAGTCGAAAAGATGGTTGATCGGTTGAAAATTTCAGATAGACCTGAACCTCAAATCAGGAATCCGAATTTCAGAGGACAGCAGCCGCAATTCAAAATTAAGTAGAGAGAGCAAAGAGCACAAGACCAAGCAACACCGCAACAGTAGATCAAAACTCCATTGCAGCAGAATTATGTTCAAGGAATAGAAAAAGATGACGATGATCCTCTGATTGAAGCCAATCACTTCTTCACTGCAGATGGTTCTCCCATCTTTCTCACAGAGGATGAAGAATACACAACGACTACAGACATTCAAAAGGACGAAAATTTTATTTTGACCAATGATGCAGTGTTAGAAGAAGAGTCCAATGATTACTAGAGAGGGTACATGAATGCTTTATTGGCCCAAAAAAGGTAGTACTCTTTGAGGAACAGAGATGTTCCGATTAGTCCCATTCAGAGGAGAAAGGAGCTCCAAATGAAGAACGATTCTCAAAAGAAAGGAAAAGAGCCGGCCGATCCTTCCTCTAGAAAAACATCTTCAGGGATTAACACTGTAATTGAAAAGAACTAGCAGAGCACAACAAAGGAGAAAATAGAGAAGAAAGATCCTCCCATTAAAGAGGTAGAAAAATCTCCTTCTTTTAATTTAGAAAATGAAATTTCTAAGATGAAAGTGTCTATGCCCTTGACTGAGTTGGTGAAAAATAGCACTTATAAAGGTCAAGTGTCTAGAATTTTGCAAATAGACTCTGTTTCTGATATGGTTAATGTTGAGGATGACTACCCTGAACTCATATTTGGTCCATCCATAGAAGATCAATCTGAAGAAAGTGAAGTCCCTCCCTTTTACATGAGTCTTAGATTGCATGAGTTCATCTTGCATAATGCTATGTTGGACTCTGGAGCCTCACATAATTTGATGCCCAAGTCCATCATGGAGAATTTAGGACTTGATATCACCCATAAATACCATGATTTGTTTCCTTTGACTCAGGTAGGGTCCATTGTATTGGCCTTATCAAATACTTGGTAGTGTCTTTAGATCAAATACCAGCAAAGAATTTTTTGACGGATGTAGTTGTTGCCGATGTCCCACCATGGTTTGGAATGCTTCTATCTAGGTCTTGGGGTGCAAAACTTAAAGGAACCATGCATCTTGACTTCTCTTATGCCACCATTCTCGTGTTTGGTCAGTTGTGAAAACTATATAGGGAGAAGAAAATGAAATATATGATCACTAGCAAAGAGAAGCCAGTTAATCATCCCATCAATGCATTCCACATAGATTTAGAGTCCTTTGTCTTATATTCAGATGGTGGTTTGAATGATGAAAATGTTTAGTTGGTACAAGTAGATGACATGCCTGAAATTTCATAGAATTTTAGGGAAGTCCTCAAACAAGAAAAAGATAAAGCAGCAAGCACTTCTGAGCCTCCTGCCTTCCAGCAGCAAAAGGACATTGAATAGTAGAAAGATGTAGAAATCAGTCAAGATAAAGTAGAGAAAGAAGCAAATTTCAGCATCTACAAGAAGAAGAAGAAGGCCTTTGGAGCATGGACTTTGATGGAGCTGTTGGTAAGGATGGAGCTAGTATTGGAATATGGATTCAGAGCCTTGTTTTCTAGCCTAAAAAGGTTCCTAGTAATGTTAGAGTATGTGCTTATAAGTTGGCTTTTGACCGCTCTAACAATGAAGTAGAGTATGAAGCTTTGATTGCAGGTCTGAAAATTTTGAAGAAGTTAAATGCAAAGAGGATTTCTGTATATGGAGCTTCGGAGCTAATAATCAAATAGGTTAAAGGAGAGTACCAAGCAAAGCATCCGAGATTGAGGGCATACATAAATGTGGTCCTGGATATATTTAAGACATTCCCTGAGTACAATTTGACAACAGTACCCAAAATGCAGAACATTATTGCTGATTCTCTTGCCACTATAGCAAGCAACTTGAAGATTCCGATGAACTCCAGCAACAAGTTTGAGATTTATGTCAAACATAGCCCTGCTGTTCTGGAAAATTTAAGGTATTGGCAAGTGTTTTGGGATGACAATGAGATCAATTCTTTTTTACAGAGTGATGGAAAATTCAAAGATAATCCAATAGAAGGTGATTATGAGGTTGATGATCAAGAAATGGAAGCAAATCAGATGGACATATTGCAGCTGAAAGATAATGTAATTCCTAGAGGTCTCATACCTTTAGAGGAGATTTTTGATCAGGATGATGTTGCAAATAAACCAATTTTGGTGCCTACTGAGAAAGGAGTTGAAGATGTGAATCTTGGAACACCTGAAAAACCTAAGTTTGTGAAGTTTCCAAAGGCATTGTCCCCTGAGGTAAAGGAAAATTATGTTAAATTTATTTTTGAATTTTCTGATGTGTTTGCATGGGATTATTCAGATTTGAAGGTGTATGAAAAAATCATAATTCAGCATACTATTCCCATCAAGCCGGATCATAAGCCATTTAGGAAGAAGCTGAGAAGAATCAATCCGAAGCTACTGCCATCCATTGAAAAAGAGGTAAATAGGTTGTACAAAGCCGGTATCATAGTCCCAATTAGATTTTCTGACCGGATTTAAAATTTGGTCCCAGTACGTAAGAAGACAGGAGAGATAAGATTATGCATAGATTTTCGGAATCTGAATAAAGCATCCTTAAAGGATAATTATCCACTTTCGAAGATGGACCATATTCTGCAGAGAGTAGTTGAAGCATCTAGGATGTCACTACTTTATGGCTACTCAAGCTACAATAAGATCTTGGTGCATGAAAAAGACCAAGGAAAAACTACCTTTACTACACCTTGGGGAACCTTCGAGTATGCCAAAATTCCATTTGGACTGAAGAACGCTGGATCCACTTTCCAGCGAGCAATGGACATTGATTTTTCCAATGAAAAAGATGTTTTTCTTGTTGTTTATTTGGATGATCTGATAGTGTTTTCTGGTTCTGATGATGAGCATTTGCACCATTTGAGAGTTGTTTTTTAGCGATGTAGAAAGTTTGGGATTTCTCTTAATCCAAAGAAGAGTCTCTTTGCCATGGATGAAGGCAAGTTGTTGGGGCATATCATCTCTAAAGATGGTATCTGCATCGATCCATCTAGAGTGTAGGCAATTCAACACATAGACCTTCCATGGAACAAAAAGGAGATTCAAGCATTCAATGGTAAGATGAACTTCTTGCACATATTTATACCCAATTTGGCTGAACATCTAAGAGAAATGACTAACATGTTGAAGAAGGATAGCACTGTTAAATGGAGCGAGGAAGCTATCAAGTCATTTAATTTGGTAAATTTTTCCTTGTCCAGTGCCCCAGTCTTGATTAGTCCTGATTATACTCAAGATTTTATCATATTCTCATTTGCCTCAGAGCATATTATGGTTGTTGTTTTGATGCAAAAGAGAGATCAGATTGAAAATCCAATTTCCTTTTTCAGTAGGACTATTAGAGATGTTTCCTTGAAGTATAATATTATTGAGAAACAAGCATTGGCTCTTATAAAGGCATTGAAGGATTTTAGGGTCTATATTCTGCATTCACATACTATAGCATATGTTCCTAATGTAGCAGTGAAGGATGTGTTGATGCAAACTGATCCAGAAGGTTGAAGAGGTAAGTGGATAGCAGCTATGTTAGAGTACGATTTGGAGATCAAACCCACGAAGTTGATCAAAGGCCAAGTCTTGGAAAAATTAATGGCCCAGTCAAATTTGCGTGCCCTAGATATAAACCTCATAAAAACAATGTTAGAGGATGAAGATGAAGGTTTGATTGTTCCAATTTCAGATATTTTTCTACAATCCCTGTGGTATTCAGATATTGTTCATGTCCTTCAGCATCTTTCACCTCCTCCAGGAATGTCTAAGAGTAAAGGTAGATCACTGAAACTTAAATCTACTAAATATTGTATTTTAAACAGTGCTCTTTATTGGAAAGATCCTGGAGGCATTCTTCTTAATTGTTTGGTTGAAGAAGAGGCTCAGAAGGTAATGCATGACTTTCACAAAGGTGATTGTGGCGGTCATTTGTTTTGGAAGAATACAACTAACAAAGTGTTGAGAGTAGGATGTTATTGGCCCACTTTATTTTCAGATTTATATAGAATAGTGATGAGTTGTCATGAATGTCAAATTTTCCAAGGGAGGAAGAAATTGCTTCCTCTTCCTTTGAAACTAGTTTCAGTCAACGCTCCCTTTCAGCAGTGGGGACTCGATTTCGTAGAATAAATCCATCCCGCTTCATCAGCACAACATCGATGGATCTTGACAGGTAAAAATTATTTCACTAAATGGATCGAGGCCTTCCTAACAAGGCAGGTGACAAATATGGTAATTATTCAATTCTTAGAATCGAATATTTTATCTCGTTTTGGATTCACTTACAAAATTGTAACAGATAACGCAGCAGCGTTTAGATCTAAGAAGATGGTCGATTTCTGCGAAAAATATAACATCGTGCTGAGCCATTCAACAACATACTATCCACAAGGCAACGGCCTGGAAGAATCATCGAAAAAATATTTGATAAACGTAATCAAGAAAATGCTAGAGGAAAATAAAATAAATTGGCATCGAAAGCTCATAAACGCATTGTGGGCGGACAGAGTTAGCAGCAAGAAATCCATAGGTATGTCACCTTTTGAATTGGTTTATGGTACTGATGCTGTCTTTCCTACATCTCTTACAGTTCCAGTCATGAGATTATTACAAGAAGTTGGTAGTGAAGACGATGACAATCAGGATCAATAAGATGATCCACCTTCAACAAACAAGAGAGGAAGTGTCACAGAACACTATTTAGTTGCAAGAGAAGATAAAGAAGATCTATGACCGAAAGACCAAAGCAGAAAAGTTTCAGTTGGATGATTTAGTGTTGAGATAGGATGCAAGAAATGAGGACAAGGGGAAGCATGGTAAGTTTGACAACCTGTGGAAAGGACCATACAATATTTCAGCATACAGGGGACATAATTCTTTCTTGATTTTAGAAATGGATGGCCAAGATTTCCCTGGAGGATCAGTGAATGGGAGGCTTTTGAAGCACTACCATTGTTGAAGATAATGGATCAGAAGCTATGTCACCATCATTGTATATACCATGTTATTTTTGGTCAGAGTTCAAGTACAAAGTTATTGAAGTTTGGGGCCCGAGGTGAAGGCTATAAAAATTGAATGTCATGTGTATGGTTTGGTTTTATTTCAGTTTTCAGTCTTAGTCTTGAGTCAGAGTCACTTTGCATTGTGTCAGTTTTCAGTATTTTTTGATTCCATGCCCAATGGATAAGGCTACTTGGTCTACGGTGTTCTTGGCACCTCCAGGGAGATACCATCCCCATTGGAGCCAATGTTAGTGTCAGTCTAGTCATACTGCCATCAGTGATCAAAATTTCTCTTTTGCATTTGCATATTAGGAGTCCCATACCATAAATTTTCACCATTCCGCTAGGTCATGGATTCATTGATGGTAGTGATTTTTCATCAGTTTTCCCTCATGTGAAACTTGCTGATTCTCCTCTCTATGGTCTTTAGTCATGAGTTAATTTCACTTTGTGAGTCATGTCAGTATGTCATAGGATGGGTCTCATTAGGTTCTAGGATCTCACCATGGTCAAATTAATGAGTCAAGTGTCAATAAATATCAGCAAGGTCATGAGGAAGCCAATAAACTCAAAGTCACAGCACCTGGGAAGATTAAAGAAATTTTTTATTCAGTTTGATGTAATTTTCACCTCAAAACCATGTTTTGAGGTGAAAACATGACACTTTACCTTTTATTATCATATTTATGTAATTTTATGTCATCATATGTAATAAGTCACGCTTCAGAAGCTGTTATCTCCACAAAGTCATCACCCTGTCTTTAAGAGAAATTTTCCATAGTATTTTAAATGTCAAATCATGTTCCAAGTATGTCCATCAGAAATAACCCGGAAAGAGCTTTCCAACGGTATATTACACTCTCAAAACTGACTCTTGGATTGAAATTTATGCCTAAGTGAACAAAGTCCTATATACCCTAACCCTTCCCCTTTTTCCCTCCTGCCCCTTAAACTTTATAATATTAAAGTTTAATACTTTCTTTTATAAAATCCCTTTTTCCCCATCCGATGGAAAATCACATTATTAAAATCCTTAAAATACAGATACGATTTAATAACCACTTCCCCTCCATACCTTTTAACTTTATAATAAAGTTAAAGTTTTATATGATAAATCCCCTCCCATAATAATCAAAGCACTTCCCCCGCATGACCCTTTAAAACTTTATAAATTTTTTTAAAGGTTTTACATTAAAATCCCCGCCGATCCAAAATCCTTTCCCTATTCGAAAATTGCAATCGAAATATTTAAATGGTGCACCCCGATTGGCCCATGGTAAAAACTCTGATGCGATTGTATTAAGTCCCTTCCGATTGAAACCCCGCCTGATGTCATTCTGACCGTCTATCTGATCAACGATCCAACGGCTCGTATGCAATCGGCACTTTCCAAATGATCCCCTCTGATTGAATCTCTCCCGATTGAAAACCCCCAATTACTCCTTCGCCGTCGATCTGCCCATCCGATCGAATGGCCTACAAGCCATCGCGCTCCTCACAATCGGCAATTGTAAATAAGACTTTCCTCCGCCTTCCTCTGATCTTCCGATGCCGATGGACCTTCGGGTCCCACCATTTGATCGTCTGTCCATTTATAATAAAAAGGACCTTTTCCTTTGTAAAGCTTAAAATTTTATTTTAATTTGTTTTACAAAGGTCTTGCCCCCATCGCTTATCCCCATCGGCATCGGCGTTTTTACATAACGCTTTTCTCCCGCTTCCCTTTCATCTCCCGATTCCTATTGATCTTTGGGCCCACCACATAATTCTCTGTCCATTCATAATAAAGGTCCTTTCCCTTTGTAAAAATCAAATTTTTGTTTTATTTCGTTTATACAAAGAACTCACCCCATCGCATCGGCGAAAATCCCATTGCGCCTTAACACCCCCTTCCCTTCCGATTCTGATTCCGATCAATTACCCGGTCCCACCTTAAAGGCCCTCTGCCCTTTCAAATGAAAAATCATTCTTCCCTTTATGTAAAGAGAAAAACCATTTTTCGTTCGTTTACAAAGGGATTTCTCCATTTTGACTTCTCCAATTGCATCAGAGCTTTTTGTGGCTTGTTTCACATATATCGAAACCCCTAGATCCTAATTGCGATTACACCATCACAATATACATTTTCAATTTCTCCATTATATATCGTATCCCCTCTTCCCCATTGATCCCGATTGCGATTGTGACCTGAACCCCACCTCCTTTCCCTTCGCTCCCTCCATTCAAAATGGGTTTTTTCCCTTCACTAAAGGCATTATTTCATTTTTATAATTTCAAAGGCAATTTACTTCAAAGTCAGTGAGAGACAGTCAAAGGACCGAGAGCTACAATGAGACCGAGATTTTTACAACAGCAGGAAAATAGGATTAGCTCTTCAAATTGCCTATTTTTTTATCCAACAGTGTAACAGTGAATCTGCCAAAATGGTCAAATGTAATGCTGCTCCTTCTTTTAGGCAGATTGTTGGTTCTCTTTTCTATCTTCAAATTTCATTTCTTGAGCTGTTAAAACAACTCCCTTTTTCTCTGGATCTATGTTCCCACATTTCAGCCTATTTAATGTAATTTTAAATCATTTGTAAGGCAGTCTGTAAATCAGCAAGTAGGGAATAGTGTGGAAATTAAAGAGAACGCTCTGCGCTCCATTGTAAATAGTTTTGGATAGGGAATTAATAAGAGATGCAGCTCTGATTTGTGGGATCCATGTGGTATGAAATTTAGAATTTGTTCTCTCCTTTGTGTTCATATGTAAATTTTTATGTGTAACATTCATTCATAAACATCTCTTTTGAATGCTTTCAAGATAGAAATGTAGAATCCATTTTTTATGCTCTGCCTTGGGAAATCATTCAATACTCTGTGTTTTTCTTCTATTTGAAAAGGATCCATCTCCCATGCCCTTTTCAGCTCCTCATCAGTCTTTCCATTCCATCCTTATTTAAAATTTATTGTTGAAATTTCCTACCTACCTTGCCCCATGAAATACCCTGTACTCTGATTTAATTCCCCAATTCAAACTGTCCCATTTGTCCCACACATCCCTAAAAAATTCATTCATTTCATTAAAAAAATTTCCCATTGTTATACCTAGCCTAAAATCAGTTTATAATTGTATTTTGTTGAAAATCTTTCACAGAGAGAGCCCTCTCCTAACCTTGTAGGGCTAGCTACAAGGCTGAGCGTGGTTTATATGTTACCCTGATTTCCCTTTTTCAGGCTGAGGTCCAGATTAGGAGATAACACCACCCATGACCCTATTTTGAATTCTTGTCAGCAAAGGAGAACAAGTAATGGAGCATTTGATCGATCAAGCATAATTTGGATCAACAAATCCCACAAAAATTAAAGATATGGACTTGTTGTGGCCACAACTCCTCCCCATAAATTTTTGAAAAAATATTGGGCCCTCTGTATGAATGTCACAACCACTACCACAACCTGCAACCATTTTCATAACCTGCAGCCTCTATCACTGCAATCACTTCACAAACAATAATATCAATCGTTGTTTCTAGTTGTCATACTATTTCATCTACTCTGCTCCAACCAGTTCATCAATATGATCATTTAGATCCCCTTTCATAACTTGTTTTCACCTCAAATCAAGAACCACTAACCCCACTCATATACCCTAAAAACATGTAATAAATATTTTGGTCATCAAATATATAACAACAAGGCTCTCCAAGTCTCTAGAATCATCCACCTCTAAGCTTTAAATAGAATGCTTCTTCCAGATTCCAATGTGGATCAATATTGATTCCAAAAAATCATAAAAATCGTAATAAATTATATATTAAATTAAATATTCTACAATTTCCCCTTTCTAAGTGTTTTTCTACAAATTGGTCATTTTCTGGAAATTTATCTAGAAAATTCCCATTGTTGATTTTTCTAATTATTTGATAAAATGAAACATATATACAAAATAAAAATAAAACTTTTCCGAGTTGCCAATCTATGCACTCGAACTTGAGACCAAGGGTAAGTCTTTGGAGTGCCTTACCAGTCTCGCTAATCAATGTTTCTTATTATATTATCCTCTCTCATTCCTTTGTAATGGTTAATCTAACACAAGTCGAGTGTGTGGACTACTCCTATGTAAAATCCTCATCATATGAATATTGAAACCGAACAAATAAAGTTCGAACCAATGTGACCAATGTGTGCTTGTGACTTGGTTCAAGGGTTGACCAATGTTCAATGTGTCTGACATATCTCCACATTGATTCATCATGCGATGAAGTTTCAAACTATAACCTTGATTGTTGTGTGGCTTTGTGGTGGCTTGTTAGGGAGAGTTAATTATGCATTAAACAATTTCCTGAAAACTTGGATACTCTGCCACCTTGACCATTACCTCTGTGGTTGAACTAGATTTTTCTATGTTTGGTATGAAATAAAGGATGCCTTCGAAACCATTCATGGTTTACAAACGTACAACATCTGGTTTGGCTGTTAATGCAAACCAAAAATCATGAAAAGAATTCGATCCAATGAACCATACAATTCAAGTTACCACAAAAAAAATTCAATGAATTGAAGTCATGAAACATGAACCATAATAAAAAGGAACCAATGTACAAACTTATAACTTCAAAGTGTCACACTATGTGTTCATTCAATTCATGTATCAATGTGGGTTTGGATCAATTGTATATATAAATGAACCCATGGCTCATGAATTTTTACCTTGGTATGAATGATTTGTTTATAATTATTTTGATTAAGTTATTAAAATTTATGCCATGGTCCATATGCCCACTCATGTAGCTGAGGTTGACGCATATCCCTTCATACCTAGAGTTCAAACACATGTGACTGTACCCATATGAATAATACCCTAGGGTCACTAGCTATCCACATGGTGATGTTAACATGATGTCATCATGCCATATGGTGGCCCATGAGTGGTTCCACATGTCACTCATTTTTATTATTTTCACCAATCAAATGTTTCCATTTATCCCTGCCACCTAGTGGTACCACATCACTGTGATGAGATCATATGTTGATGGGTCATGTTGACTGTGTTGTTGGTTGTGCAAAATATATACATCACATTCATCCAAAGGGTCCATGTCATCATCATAAGAAATGATGCCATGTGTCATTACTCGGATGGGATAACATGACATGTTAAACATCACAAAGCTTCAACATCATCCATCCATTTAATTTATATGATTATCATTGACCGGCCCAATAGTTGCACTCTACTTAATGTAATTAAACAATGCACATGTTACTATGCTTGAGGCTATCGATTTATTTATCAACATTGGATCTGCTCTAAAGATGCACGCTTGTTAACAAATTTTGCATTTAGGGTTTTTCCCTAAAGTTTTGGTCCCTTAATTAATACCAAATTTTAATTGGCCATAACTTCTCATATGGGAGGAGTTTTTCAGTGTGGGATATACTATTGGGAAGTTCAAAATGAGACCTACACAACCATGTTATTTTTAGGATATTTTAACCATCATAAATAAATGAAAAACTCAATAAAATTTAGAATAAATTTAGCTTTACCTGATGGGAGAATGCATGATGTATAGTTGTCATAATGTTTCCTATAATTCATGAGTGATACAAGTGTTGTCTCGAACATTCCCTTTGACATCAATGACATATTGTTTTCATCAATAACAAAATTATGAGCAACAATATTGTCCTTTTTCATTTTTGGAAACTCCAGTAGAAATTAATGGTCATTGATGTAAAAAAATCAAAAAGTCCCCCTGTGCAAGTGCCTGTCAATGGTCAATGTTAATGTCTGCAATCTCTACTTTCTTAAATTATTTCCTCAATTATTGTCAATGTCTACATAAATTTATTCAATCTGTCCCCATTTTACATCAATGGAAAAGGGTCATGGATATATGTTGAAATTACCATGTTGATGATCTTGCATAAGTATCTGATAAAACTCCATAACTTGTACCTAGATGATCCTGTGAAACTGGCTAAACCATTCTACCTTCCTAGTACTATGTTTCCATTCTACCCCCTAAGACCATGCTTCCACTACTGTTCACAACCATTTGATTTGGAGGTTATATAGGAGGCATGTATAGTTCTCCCATGATTTTAGGGGGTTCACTTACAATTATTTGTGAGTTGTAATTAGTTAACTCAATTAATTAAGTTAAAATCAGTTTAACTAGTTCTAACTAAGAGATGAGCTAGCGATAGGTCCAGTGAATTAAATTTGATTTAATTAACAAATAGTGGTTAATCAGTTAACTGATAATTCACTATAAATATTTGTTTCATGTTAGTTCTAAGGAAGACCCAATTGATATTGGGGTTAAATGGAAGATAACTATCAGTTGTATAATTATAAAATTGTAGAGGTCATGCATGAGGTCATCACAAAGCCTTGAAGGTATTGCACAATCATTAATTTGGAATTTCCTAATTAATAGGGGCTCAATTAGCCTAGTAATACATGAGAAAGGATGGCCAGGAAGAGCCAAGAAAGAGGTCAAATATTGGACCAAACTTGCATATATTTGTGCCATATTCGAACTATATCAGAGTCAGGAAGTTAGCAGAGTGCAGAGGTTTCTCGGTGAGGGAAATAATATTGTATTATTTCTTGGTCTTAATTTTATGCAATATACAGATAGCGAGGTTTTTATTTTAGGCTTTCCCTAGATACATCTTGTGTTGTGCGTTTGAGAATTTATTTCTCTTATTATGTGATTGTGCAATTGAATTTGGTTTCTGCAAATTGTTGAAGGATTCAGTATTTTGTTTTAGTAAATTACAAGATGAAAATGAATCCCTTTGGATAATTTCTACATGGAATCAGAGTGTTAGGAATCACAATAAAAGAGAATATCCAGAGTTTATTTTGAACAGGTACATCAAATTTGCATATTTATTCTTTAGGACGAGCAATAGATCAAGATGTATTTCAATGGCTTGAGACTCGAATATGCCCTTGAGGGAAATTCAAATTACATAGCATGGAAGGACAAGATGGAGTAAGTGCTTGAGTAAAACGAAGTAAATTCACTCATAGACAGTGATATTCTCCAGCCCATAGCATCATATGCTTAACTTCTTGATGCATTTAAGAAGAATGTAGTAAAGGCAAGGATCTTGTTAGAGGGAGTTCGAGATCATAATGTCTCGAGCCTCTATGGAAAGGAAACTTCATATGCTATGTGGAATTCCTTAAGATATATGTTTCAGAATAGCATCAACCATAGGAAGTTGGTGCTAAAGGACAAGCTCAGAAAGATCAAGATGGAGGAGCGCGAGACAATACCAAAATACTTGATGAAGTTTACCCAATGTCGATATGAGCTTGGAAGTGTTGGTGTGATAGTAGGCCATGATGATTTGTTGAGCCTAGCTCTTCTTGGCCTTCCCAAGAACTGGCATAGCTACCATGACTTTTTGAATGGGAGGGAGAAGCTACCAGACTAGGAGCGATTGTGGTCTGACTTGGTACAAGAAGAGATAAGGCGAAGTACCAGAGATGTTTCCTTTGACACAAACAAAGAAGAATATTTTTAATTAATTGGAAAAGTAAATAAATCCAAGGGAAATAAGTCCCAAGGAGAAGAGGGAAAGAGAGACTTTTCCAAGCTTATGTGTTTTCACTTTCACGAGTACGGGCACTATTCCACGAAATGTCCATAGAAGGCAAGCAAGAAGGATCTTGTAGTTGCAGCAACAAGTGAACCTCTAGACAATGGTGCATCATTCCATATGACGGTAAATAGAGATATCTTCAGTGACTTGGAGGAGAAGGACCTCCAGCATAATAGAGTTTGGAGATGATGAGAGGTATAACATGATCGACATAGGTACTGTTGGGGCCCTTGTTTTTAATTTTGCATAAAGAATATATTTTTAAGTTGCGGATCGACACATGGCAGCTGCAACCAAGCCGCAACTACGGTGAGTAGCGGAGCTACTGAGGTTGTGGGGGAACATGAGATCGCTGATGAATCTTATGAAAATAAGTGTAGACAAAGAGAAGATACGATAGAGGACGGATAGCAGAACTCATAGACAACAGAGAGAAGCCAAAAGCAGCTGAAGAAGAAAGCAAGAGGAACTAGCAGTTGTGATGGCGGGTGAATAAGTAGCCATCACCCAGCCGAAAGAAGAGATGCACGAATGCAGAAGGTTTGAAGAGGATCGAGCGGATGCTATAGAAGAGATCTATCCTGAGCATGAAATCCTTCTAGTTCCTAGGCTTCTATTATCTATCTCTCTGTCCTATGGGATGTCTGTAACATAATTGTAAGCTCTTCCTGTTGAAGCGATGTAACTGTGGATCCAGCTGAAGGTCATCAATATACTTGCAGGTTTTTGTCTTATTATATGAGTTACATGCATGCATGATGTCTGTGGTATCTTAAAATTTTATTTTCTTAGTATTTTCTCAATGTTATGAAATGCTCTTGCGTATATGATTTATTTATGCAACCAATTCTATATTAATCTCCAGTTACAGATCCATCCATCACTATCAATATATTCGCCTTCTGCATGTGGTCATGACATGCCTCGGGTGAGACTCTCTGCTCTCCGGAGTAGGGTGAAAATTCCGGCGTGGTTCTAGACTACAGTGGACTCCCTTGTTGGCCCCAATCTATGAACCTGGGTCTTGCCCACGAGACCTGTTTCCTCGCCAACAAATGGTTCTGTTTCCGGGATGCTACATGTTATGAGGGGAACTAGATCATGGTATCAAGGGTCTTCGAAGGAGAAATATGAAGATGGTGGGATAACCATCTAGACCATTTTATCGCTCAGCAAGCAAAGCTGACGAAGCAAAAGGAGGAGGTGCTCAATGATCTCGTCCTTTTCTCGTATTCCGCCAGTGATACTTACGAGATCCTCTGGGGAAAATTCCCTAGCGACCTCTATAATTGGTTGTGGAGGTTGCAGACCAAGGTGACTATGGACAACTCGTGGAAGATCCAATGCACGTGGGTGCACAGAGATCTGGTGGCCCTGCATCGGCTGGATACTGAGTTGACCCACGCAGTGGATTTCTGGGTAGAGACCACTTTGGACGGGTATATTGTGGAGTTTTCCGTAGAGTGCTACCAATCCCTTTCTAAGGCTGAGGCTATCTTCCGATCTGGGCTAAGAGGGAAGCTAATTAAGGAAATCCCATTATTGATTAAGGCCCTGATGGTGGAAGAAGGGCTGATGGAATTCCAGAAATTGAGCATGGAAGCGTAAACCTCCACTGTTGGGGGAAGGGATGAAGGGACAGATGTTACGTGAAGTGTGAAGCGGGGGAGTGGGGAAATGGATGCTGAGACCGAAAGGAGGTTGAGGGAGTGACGTGCACATTGGAGGGCGCAGATCGCCGATAGGTGGCGAGAAAGGGTGATGCGGGAGTTGAAACGACGAGGGAAAAATAGGAAGGATCAAGAGGAGGCGCCTCAGAGGATAGAAAATATGGGCAACCAGGCGGATACCCTGGAGAGGGAAGGGACCATTGTGGGAGTGCGGCAGGTGCATGGGAACCCAGCTAGGAGAAAGAGGGAGACGACGTCTAATGAAGAATATGCAGGTGTGCAGCCCGAAGAAGGGTCTGATGGGAAATGGTACGTCGTGATGCAGTGGTTATTACAAGAACGGATAACATTCATATCTCTAGGTATTCCTACTTCCCAAATTTTGCACGGCAAGGATACCTACCTTCTCCTGGTACTCTATAAACCTTTAAGTAATATTTTCGTTAAGTTACAAGCATTGAGTCGATTGCACAACAGTTCATTGTCAGCAGCGACACACGTCGATAGCAGCGTTACTAGTAGTATTGCATTTCCTAGTGGTATAGTCATGCAACCAGGACCCAGAGGGTTTATTCTAGTCACACCTTCGCAAGAAAATATGGCTAGGTCATTCACCCGGTATCCAGAATTTTCTGGCCGAGGTAATGATGATGTGGAGCAACACTGGTATCTCTGTGAAGCCATATGGAGGGCTCGAAAGATGCCAGATGTAGGAAAGCTAATAGAATTACAAACCATGCTGAGAGAAATGGCATTGCGATGGTTCATAAAGTGGTCAGAGGCCCACCCGAATCCAGCAATCGTGGACGTCAAGTGGGATTTTGTCTGAGAATTTAAGCTCCCCCAAACAGACCAGCAGGGTCTGTACGAACTATGGGAGATTAAGCAGAAAGAAGGGGAGACTGCATGAGAGATGATGCGCAGGTTCAAGGATGCGATTGGAAAACTCAGCTACCCGATTGACCCAAACCATCAGAGGGACTAGTTCATCAAGGCTCTACTTCCCTTGACACGAACCCCCCTAACCCAACAAAAGATCTACAACTTGCAGGATGCTCTGGAGCGGGCTATGAAGATAGAGGAAATTGCAGGCTACCCTTAGGAATATCGGGGAGGACCAGCCCCGCAGGATCCTTCCTTATTAGATTGCAACATCATATTTCCAGTCTGACTAAAAAACTTAAGGAGATGCAGCCTATAAGACCAGCTAGGCCGAACATTTGGTGCACACACTGTCTAGTCGAAGGGCACGTGGAAAATGAGTGTCCTCGGTTGCGTAGCCCAGGTGTGGGGCACTCAGTCGCGGAAATACAGGTGGGTCCACCTAGTAGGGGTGGCGTACCAATGAATCTACAGGGGGTCTATCAGCCGCAACAACCTTACGCGAGGTTCCCACCTCAACCAAACCAAACCGCCACAGAGTATTGCAAAATTTTCTGGATGATGGGTCATCAACCTCAGACGTGTCTAATATTGAAAAAGTACTCCAATGTAAAAAAAAATGTATACTGTGAGTTTTCTTCTTCCACGAATCACAACATCGAATAGTGCAGAGCCCTCGATGCACTGGCGGACCGATTGGACCGACCCTCCTATAGGGTGAATGAGGCTTCCAGGGGTAGAGGAGGCGGTATGCGTGGAGGCCGCACAGGGGGACGGGGTCCATTGAAATGATACAATTGTGACCAAGAGGGTCACATGGCCCGAGAATGCCCCCTTCCCAGACGACCATGGTGTTCCCAGTGCTGCATGAACACCCATGCGACAGAGGACTGCCATGAACTTATCAAGAAGTGGGAGGAATGAGCACGGCAGAGGGGCACGAATATGGTAAACTTAGAACCTCAGGGAACTACAACTCTGGCCATGCAGAACGTAACTATCGTGACGTGAGGAGGAAAGAAGACGGGGGAGGACGCTCGTGAGAGGGAGCCGGTACGAGGGATCCGACTTGCCTCCCTGAAACAAATGATCAGGCCGGGCGCATAGAAGAAGTACTTCAGGAGGCGATGGAGACATTTTCTTAGTTGGGGGGAGACAAAGGCCTTGAGGTACCCATGACGACCGATACTAGGGAACAGAGTGCTACGGGGGCCCTGATTAAGGAATGACTCCATCTATTCCTCAAAATTTTTGACTATGCTTCGATGCGGGAACAGCTCAAGCATACCTTGGAGGACGTATTGCAGGGTAACACAGGGCCGAGGGAACCTTTGAACATAGCACCCCAGTACGTACAACGGGTCAAGTGGAACAAACGAAGAATGGGAAAAGAGTTTTAGCTCAACACGCAAGTTACGGGATTTCAGATCCGAGACACCATGCTCAACTTAGGATCTTACGTCAATATCCTGCCACACAAGATGTGGGAGGCTCTTGGGCGGCCACAGCTGACCTACTCGCAATCTAGCCTAGGATGGAGAACCAGTACTGCATTGTGCCGATTGGCCGACTCGAAGATGTCGAGGTCGACATAATAGGGGTGAAGACTTACACGGAATTTGAGGTTATTGATATTATGGGAGACAAGGATCCTTACCCTGCATTGCTAGGAATCGACTGGGCTTTTGAGAATTATGCCATCATCGACCTCAAAAAGGAGCTGATGATTTTTGAAGACGGAGAAGTTCGAGTCACTCAGCCTCTCGACCCTTATCAAGGCCCGAGGTATACAGAAACTGTGGATAATAGGGAGGATGCTCAGATGTTGGACAACCTTTATTAGATGACGGCGGGGAAGCGGGAGGATTATATTAACCCGATAGCAACCGGCTCCGTGAGTTGGCGTAGTGTCCAGAGCTCGGAGCTGGGATCAGAACTAGCCTGGGAAGACTGGCAGCATGGGGGGTATGAGACTAGCACGTGGAGATGTGCCAACATTGCTAGGTTCCATTGGATTGGAGCATAGATAAGAGAGTACCCCACCCTGTCCAACATGCACGCATTCAACACATTCATTGCCAAGATGGAAGATAAGGTACTGAAGGAGAACAGGATACCCCTTCTAGACGTAGCGCTCCAGTCCACATCCGCAAGGTGGTGGAAAAATCATCGCAACTCCATGACCCAGTGTAGTTTTGTAGCGGTGGCTCTGAGAGCACAGTTCAAAGAAGACGAAGGACCTCGGAGCATGTACAGGTACCGGGGAACTTCTGACCCGAGAGACCACCTGAAAACCTGTTAGGGGCTGTGGCGAGGCATAGGATACCTAGAGGAACTGTGGGTACATCAATTTTTCCACCCCCTGGATACCATCCCACATGCCTGGCACTTAGAAGAAGAGAGAAAAATAGGGACCATCTCCTGGCAGGAAGTCGTGAACAAGTTTTTTTGGTGCTTTTTGTTCGAAGGGAAGACAGAGCTGGTGTCCCAGGCATTATAGGCCATAAAGGGGGTACTATTTCTCCGTGATCCGGGGATTGACGGGAGAACATTAGTGCTAAATCCTGAGGGTAGGTGTGAGTTGGCTTGCCAACAGATCGATGGTGAGCCAGACAATGATAGCCTGGAGGATCTAAGGCACCTATATTTTGAAGAGGCAGAAGGTGAGCGGAACATCAAAGAAGAGCCGACCACTGAAGGAGTCCATCTACTCCCACTGAAGACAAAGAAGCTAAACATCGGCATGGAGGAAAAGCCCAAACTACCTATAGTTGGGGACTACTGGGACGAGGAGACGAAAAAGGAAATTTTCAGCCTCCTCTAGGAATACGAAGATCTATTCCCTTCATCGGTTGCAGACTTAAAGGGAATTAAAGGGGACCTTGGAGAAATGCGCATAGTGCTGAAACCGGACGCCAGGCCCATGAAGCATCGACCTTACTAGTTGAACCCACGGATCAAAGAAAAGGTCAAGTTGGAGATTGACAAGATGCTGACAGCAGGTCTAATCTTCCCTGTGGAGGAAGCAGAGTGTGTGAGTCCCATCGTCATTCAGAATAAGAAGGACAAGTTAGAAATCTACGTCTGTGTGGATTACTGAAGCTTAAACAACGCCTGCATTCATGACCCATTTCCTACCCCCTTCAGCGACGAAGTATTGGACAATGTTGTGGGAAACGAGGCCTACTCCTTCGCTGATGGATTTTTGGGCTACCATCAGGTGTGCATTGCAGAAGAGGAAAAAACGAAGACGACGTTCACCACCGAGTGGGGGTCTTTTGCATACCACGTAATGCCATTTGGGTTGAAGAATGCCCCCACTGTGTTTTCCCAGATCGTCATCGCTGCTTTCGGAGAGTACATTAATAAGTTCCTAGAAGTCTACATGGACGATTGGACCATCTATAGTTTGCTGAAGGACCACACCACCCTACTACGTATCATGTTTGATCGATATTGACAATTGCAGATCTGCTTGAACTTGAAGAAATGCGTATTTTCAGTTCCCTTCAGAACGCTGCTAGGACATGTGGTGTGCAAGCAAGGGGTCTGCGTCAACCCCGCTAAGTTCATCATGATCATCCACATGGAAGCCCCGAAAATGATGAAGTAGTTGCGGTCACTTCTAGGGCACACGAGTTACTACAGATGGTTCATCCAGAATTACGCGAAGATCACTATGCCTCTGGAAAAGTTACTCCGGAAATAATAAGTGTTCAAGTGGACGGATAACTGTAGGATAGCCCTTGACACACTAAAAGAGAAGCTGGAAATGGCACCCATTCTGGTCCATCCAGATTGGGATAAGCAGTTCCATGTGCATATCGATGCTTCCGGTATTGCACTAGGGGTTATTTTGGTGCAACCAGGAGAGACAACAGTTGACCACCCAGTCTACTTTGCCAGCCGAAAATTGTCCAAGGCGGAGTGGAATTACACCACCACGGAGAGGGAAGCCCTCGCAATGGTATAATCGCTCCAGAATTTTCACCACTACCTCCTAGGAGGTAAGTTTAAGTTCTTCACTGATCACTCCGCATTGAAGTACTTAGTCAATAAACCTGTGTTGGAAGGATGGATATGCCGATGGCTTCTACTTTTCCAAGAATTCACCTTCGAGGTGATTTTCAAGCTCGGGAGGCTGAACGTCGGGCCTGATCACTTATCTAGGTTAGAGACAGGGAAGAATGAGGGCTCTCTCAATGATCAGCTCCCTGATGTTGATATTTTTCGGGTAGAAGCCATCCCAGATTACTTGGCCGACATCGCAACTTACCTAACCATGGGGCAGTGCCCTTAGCACTACACTCCAATCCAGAAATGACACTTGGTCATTTGTGCCACCGAATATCAACTGATTGCAGGACAGTTGTATAAATTGGGCCTGCATGAGCTTCTGCGAAGATGTCTCCTCGACCATGAACATGAGACTGTGCTGTGGGAATGCCATAGTGGAATTGCGGGAGGACATGTGGGGGAAAAACCCACCGCCAGGGAAGTGCTACAGGCTGGACTCTAGTGGCTGACGATCCATGCAGACAGTAAATAATTTGTTAAGAAATGCGATGTGTGTCACCGAACGGGGAGTCCCTCTCATAGAGACGAGCTACCGCTACACCCGATGAACGCGTTGCGGCCATTTGAGAAATGGGTGGTTGACTTTGTTGGCCCCATAGCCCCGATAGCCCGGTATTCCAAAGCCCGGTACATCATTACCGCCACTGACTACCTCACCCTCTGGGCTTAGCTAGTGGCAATACAGGATTGTACGACCGATACAATAGCTCGGTTCATCTTTGAATATATCATCAGCAGGTTTGGCTGCCCACAGAGCTTAACCAGTGATCAAGGTACGCATTTCATTAATGAAATGATCAAATCGCTGCTAGACACCTTCATGATCCAACACCACAAAAGTAGCCCGTACCACCCGCAGGTCAATGGCACTGTTGAAGCATTCAACAAAATCCTTGAAAAGGGTTTGACGAAGATCTGCAATGCCAAGTGGGAAGATTGGGACGAGCGGTTGCCAGCTTCACTATGGGCCTACCAAACTACGATGAAGCATTTGACCAATCAAACATCGTTCCAACTAGTGTATGGCCGTGAAGCTATGATTCCCGCCGAGTTCATGATACCGAGTCTTCTAATCACCACATCCCTAAAGTTCTCGGAAGAGGAATCACTACAGGAGCGCCTCCATGAATTACAAGAACTGGACGAGGCCTGGTTTATGGCCGAGTTTCACCAAAAGGTTCAAAAGGACAGGCAGAAGGCATGGCATGTGTTATGGCCTAAATCTACCTCAGGCTGAGAAAGGCAGAATCTAGGGTAACATCAAACCACGCTTAGCCTGGTAGCTAGCCGTACTACATCGGGAGAGGGTTCTCTCCTTGTCAATCTCAGCAAAAAATGATCAATGAGGATTGAGATGACTTAAATGAAAACTGATTTTAGGCTAGGTATATATGAAAAAGAGTCTTGATTTGAATTTAATGAATATTTTTTTGGCTCAAGAGGAAAGGCAAATTTGGGTCTGGGGAATGAGGCTCAATTTTGCAGAGATCTGAATGGGGAAAGGTAGGAAATTGATTTGACACTTCCAATTTGAAATAAATGGAGAGTTGAGAGAGGTGAAGAGTTGAAGAGGGCAAGAAACCTTTAGAGATCCTCTCCAAACAGCTGAAAACATAAAAAATTAAACAAACCCTAGGTAGAGCACTACAAATTTTAATGAACTATACCTTTATACTTGTTTGTTTAAGTTGAGAAGAAATAAGAGAGATAATGGTATACATAAAACATCAGTAGACTTACATTTACAGAGAGAAACACATTATCAAAACAAAATACCACATGAATCCCATAGAGTGCTGCAAACCGTGGTCTATTCCTTTACCAAAAATGCAGAGATGAATGTACAATGATGCTCAAAGCATTCCCAAGAGTCCAACCATGCTAATCAATGAAAAATCAAAAGATATAGACAAACAACCACTCATCCTAGCTTCTAGAGGTTGAGCTCATGATTTTAGGATCTGATCCAACAAAATCTAAACTGAGAACTAGAAAGTAGGCAGTGGAACAACTTGCCTCTATAAACTAGGAAACTGATTCATTCAGTTGCAAATCACCTTTTGATGGATGAATCTACCTCCATGAGTAGAAATTTAACAAAATTACGTCAAAATCCATAATTTTACATTTAATTACATCATGATTTTGACAACTAGGAGGAAAAAATTCAAACTGTGAAAAAACTAGGCGAAGAAACAAAGTTTTTGACCAAAAATGAGCAAAATCCTCCAACGCGCTGCGTCTAATTTCCCTATGCATCGCGCCAGTTTGCAGCTGATTTTGGAGACCTTCTCGGAGTCCAAATTTTCTCCAAGTGGGCTATTTGGAAAGTTCTACCTGTCTACTTTCCAACACAGGTGAAGTTTCTGAATTTGGCTTTCATTTTCCCCTCCAAAACTGATTTCTCCCAACACTGCTTCCTGTGTGTCAAAAAAGGGGTAGAAAGGTCATTTTTGGGGTTTTTTTTACCCTTCTGGAAGCCCAAAACCTGTCAAAATTTGCTTTTCATAGGTATGCATGCATATTTTTCCATGAAAAATCCAAAAATTTTGAGTTTTCATCAAAAGGAGTCCCCTATCAAAAGCGCGCACCAAGTGGCGCGGCGCATAGAGCTGAAAAGTCTGTTTTTAGGCCAAAAATTCAAAATTTGCAAAAAGTGTCCCAAATTTTTTGAAATTTGGGCTGAGTGTCCTCCATTATGTGCTATGCTAGGCCCAAGAAGCCTCAGCCAAAATCTGAAGTCTATCATGCCTTTTCCGATGCTTTGAGGCCTTCTTCAACTTAGCCTTCAAGATCTTGATCCTTGCTTTGCAAACATGGTTTCTCGCCCAGTAATGTTTGGCCATGTGCCTCAACATAGTTTTATCGTTGTTGGCCTTCTCTAGCATCCTTTCCCAAGTGAAAGTTTTTCCTTTCAAGCCAAGATTCACGATCATCTCAATCTCTTGCTCATACCCATGATCACTGTCTCTTTCCATTGTTTTCCTTTGGTTTTGAAAAATGTGGTTGTACATGGATGGTTTTGTGGATAACAGTGTGAAATATGGTGGAGGAATGAAATGGGTAGAGTGTATGGAAGAGAGTGTAAAAATGTATGTGTGAACAGATTTTAGAGATGTGAGTAGGGTTTGGGAAATTATATGTGGAGAAGGGGATAGGGTATACAACCATTAGTGCAATGAAGAAAACTAGCGTTTCACCCTAGAAGCTAGGGTTTTAGGGTTTTGGGGATAGGGGAGTAGGATGAGTGTAAATGAGAGGGGGAATGGGAAATAAAACTAGTGAAATGTAGTGAAGGGGATGTGAAAGTGGTAGAGGGGAATAAGACAGCAAAAAATGGCAATTTTGCAAACCCTAGGCAAATTTTCAATGAAACTATGCAAGGAGCTAGGGTTTTATTTTTCACCTATTGAAACACCATAAACACTGATGGAAACTCATATATTGGAAATATGGAGATGTTAAATTAGTTGTGGAATGAAGAATTTGAAATTTTGGAGCTTTTGGAGGAATATTTGAATGGATTTCAGGCTTTTAGCCCAATGCGTCGTGCCATCTCTATGCGCCGCGCCAGTTCATTTTTTACACTGCAGAGGGCTGCCCAATGCGCCACGCCATATTTATGTGCCGCGCATTTTTGCAGGAGACTTTTGGAGACCTTCCCTGTGTCCAAATTGGGCGCAGGATAGCTCGGTGGAAATATTATTGAGTCTACTTTCCACCCCAACTAGAAGTTTTCAATTTGGAGTTCATTTGCCGTGTCAAAAATCAAATCTCCCAAGACTGGTCAAAATGTGCAAAATGAGGATGCCTCAAGGAAGAGTGTTGTTGCAATCAAGTTTTGAAGGTCTTCCTCAACTCCAAATTGAGCTCATGATAGATCATTGGAAATCTCTTTATTTCTAGTTATCATTTGACTCATCAAGAAAGTCATTTTGCCAACCAAGCTAGGAGAAATCTTGATCTTCCCAAGGTCACTGCAGAGGTGCATCAATTCTCTTGAGGCAATTGTATTGTTGACATTTCTCTAAAACCATGAAACCTATGTAAAAATTGGAGGTTTTTCTTTCTTGGCCTATGTTGGACAAAACCCTCTCTCAGTTTTTCTAAATTCATATTTTCTTGCTCAGAAACATCATTGGAGTAAAACCTATCCCGATGTGTGGAACAAGGGATTTGTCGAAATGAAGTGAAATGAAGGGGATAAGGGGCTTCTAAATTCTTGAGAAAATTTTAGGAAGTAGGGAGGGATGTTAGGAAGCAGGGGAAAGTGGAATTTAAAAGATTGAGTGAAGGGAAGGGGTCCAAAAGGGCAAAACACAGGCCTAGCCTAGAAAATTGCCAAGTTGTAGCAAGAAACTAGGGTTTGTGCGAAAATGAGGAATTTGGGGGATCTCAGTGATGGGAAGTGTTTAATAAGGTACATTAAGGACAAGGAAAGGTGTATGAACATCAGGATACAAGTTTTGCTAATGATTTGACCATCCAAGAGAAATTACCTTCAAAACCCTAGGAGAGGGAAATGAACCTTACCTAGGCACAACTAAAGCATGAACAAGGTGTAAAATGACCCTTTTGAATCTGGCATGATGATGACAACCCTCTGAATGATGGTACACTCAGCTGAATGGTGACATGGACCGAAATTTGGACAACTTTGAAAGGAGTAAAAGCAAACCCTAGACCTAATACCTAGTGACCAAATTTTACTTGAAGACTCACTGAAATGATAAAATTTGACCTTGACACCTTAAAATCACTTTGTAAGAGCATGTTTTATCACTGGAGGAAGGCTGCAAAGAATGAAACTAACAGCATGATCACCACATCAAGAGTAAAACGTTCTAGGTTGGAGGTAAGGTTCTCCTATACGATAGCAGGTTTCAGAAGTTTACGGGAAAACTACAGATGCACTGGTTGGGACCCTACTTCGTCGTCGATATTAGGGATTCCGGGGCCATTCAGTTGGCTCAACTAGACGGTGTTGTTTTACCTGGGTGGGTGAATGGCGCACGCCTAAAGCCTTACCATGACTAAGTTTCTTTCACTTTTCATTAATAACTCTCACACCCGAGAGAAGCTGTAGAGTAGCATAGTTGAATAACTCTCCCGCAACCGGGATGAGCATAGGTAGGGTTCGTTGTCCATGCATAGGTCTTCAATAACCACTATGTTGCGGGGACCGCACCTCAACCGATTTTTGTCGGGGAGGGGCATGTCCAGCGTGTCATCCCTGTAGGATATGCAAACGTGTCAAGTGTCAGTCCATATCATTTCAGTTAGTACTTGTGTCAGTCCGTAGGACTGCCTAGATTTGCAACATAAATTTCCATAATTAAAAGTAACCTTGCAGTAATCATTTTGCCATAATTCTAAGTAACCTCAACCATCACGTCTGCCCATTTCCCCATACCACCATCAGCAGATGTCAGAACACACCTTAGCAGGCGACTAATCGCACGATTATCACTGTGGAGGATGCCAGTAGGAATTAATTCGTTATGGGGTCTCATCAACCTCACTCATGCTAGTTAATTACATAACCTGCATGAAGAAAAGCGCGAGAATGCCGGAGACATCTAAGTTAGAATTAGATATTGGAGCAGAACCAGAGCAGCAGAAGTATTTAAAAGCACAGAGCCAAGAGAAGGCACCGATACCGATTCTGCAAGTGTATCAATGCCGAGCGAAGATGACAAGAGCCAACCCAGCAGTCGTAGAACCGCAACTCGACAGTCGAATTCATAAAACAGAGTCCCTCGTTGGGAAGTACGAAAGTGCTTCCCTCATAGATGCAGACCTCACAGACTCTTTCGAGTTCCAAGCACTTAAGCGCCCGATGTATATGGAATATTATACCATAGAAGCAAGGCGTGCAGCAAACAGAATTTTGCCAGAGTTCCGAGGCCTACAGCAATCCTCCATTCTGAATTTAAGAAATCTGCCAGTATTCGGAACAACAGGACCAGCCATGCAATGTACCAAGTTCTTGCTCAGTCGCATCCAGAATGGGTCATTGTGGTTGGGCAAAGAAATTCCATTCCACGCCGAGGATATCCACCGGCTCATAGGGCTCTCATAGAACGGCCCGGATGTATCCTCTGCATGTCAAACTACTTCCAAAAGAGCAAAGAAGTTAGGATATGTGGACTATTATGAAAAATATGGCACATGACGGGGAGGAAAGAAAGTGAAGATGGAACTTATCAACAAGCCTGAATTCAATTTCACATGCTACCTCATTTTCAGTAAGACAATGAGGAACTACACGAAGGGAGAATGTACACTGGATACTATTTCCATTGCATAGCACTGCGTCTAGGGGGCTAAGTTGAACTGGTGCTCCACTCTGCTGAAGGAGTTGTTTGACGCATGCAAAGACAATTTTTGAATCTCTAATTAAACTGAGAGGGGGGGGTGAATCAATTTAATACATTCCTGATCTTTTAGACTTTTCAATAAACTTATTTACACCTTCATTTCAAACTCTATTTAATGTGAGAGGAACGGAAATGCACCGAAAGTAGATGAAGCGACAGACTGTGATTTGGTACTCTGGAGAGCAAAAGAGAACATAAGAAAATAGACATACCAGATCAACACATAAACATCATGCACAAAGACACCAGATATAAGTGGAAACCCATAAAGGGAGAAAACGACATCTTATTATTGTTGTGATGCAAAGGCAAGCTCCAACTCCCTCTCACCACTGTTTTTCTGCAGGCACCAACCTACAGGAGGCTCCAACCTCAATTCTGCAAGCTACAACTTGCAAGGAAGCACCCACTCCCTTCAATTTTCTCTAAGTGTGCAATTCTAACCCACAGAGGGTCAACTTGGGTCAACATAATCCACGCATTTACTGTTGTCAGAATTAGGAAGTTCAACTTCTCAATTTACTGTCCTGTTATTTGGGATGCATCGTATATCACCAGTGCTCGTAGCTTCTCCTTCCGTCTACTTTTTAATCTTCCCGCCTTACTCTATATTCCTCATGTTCCTCTCGATTTTTCTCTTTTTTTAAAAACTACCTTGCTACTCGAGATGTCGAAGATGATATTATTTATAGATTTCACATGATCGTTTGTATTCCCATTGAACTCTAAATTAAAAGCCATGTCTCTGTCAGCTTTCCTCACTCCTTTTATCAGCTTACTCAGAAATTATAACTGTAGGTGTCAATTTTAACATTACAGTGGGAGTTTGTTTTCTCTCGGAGACTTGCCAATGCACCACAAACAATAAAATTAAGAAATATCATATCTGAAAATTTAATGAGAATCACAGCCAACCCAGTCAGTCTCTGAATTGTACAGCCTGTTTTCATTGCCTATTCTTTCCAGACCGTGTTTTTTATCTTCTTCTCGGACCGTTTTCTCTTCTTCCTCCTCGCTATGTAACCGCTCGCATATGTGTAAATGTTCCTTTTTACATTCACTGATCAAATCAGAGGAACTCCAATCCCTTTTACGCGTCAGTGTCTGCTGATGTGGCGGGTGTTCCGCAGCTTGAAACATACATATATCACAAGCAAGTAATAACGTCCAGAAGCTAAGGTCCGTGGTTCAGAGACTGTTTGGAAGCCCATTTCCACCGTGTTATATATAGATAATCAAATAACCATTATATATCCATATGTGTTATGCCCCCGGATCATATTCAAACGTTATTCAACATATATAATATATAAAATTTATTTGCAAATAACCCGACGTCCATAAGGATTGGCTGCCAATACGATTAGACCTGGAACTCAAGTTGTATATGAGTCGTATTTTATATACCAATCGGGTCCGGATTTCCAATCGCAATCGCAACTCTTATATTCTCCGATGCGATTGACCATTTCCGATGCGATTAGAACCTGGAGCTGAAATCTTTGTTAATCATAATTTATAAGTCCATCGGGTCCGAACTCTTAATCGCAATCGCAAGTTCTTTAATATGTGTTGCGATGGTTTGTTTCTTTCCGATGCGATTGGAACTGGACTTCAAACACTTTGTTAAACATGGTTTATAGACCCATCGGGTCCAGTCCTCCAATCGCAATCGCAAGTCTTTAACATATGATCCGATTGACCAGTGTTGATGCGATTTGACCGTAACTCAAATATGTATTAACCCCTGCTTATAACAGGATCGGGTCCGCCATTTCAATCGCAGCGTTTTACAAAAGACATGCGATTGGGAACTCGGATGCGATTAGCATCTATCAACTCCTACTTATAACACGATCGGGTCCGCCATTTCAATCGCATCGTTTTACAAAAGACATGCGATTGGGAACTCGATGCGATTAGCATCTATCAACTCCTGCTTATAACACGATCGGGTCCGCCATTTCAATCGCAATCGCAACTTTCTGTTGCGATGTTCCGCTGCCCTTGCGATCTTCGATTGCGATTGGGGAGGGGTCCCACCTTATCAAACTTTGTTTTATGCGCTCCATAATATAAATGCCTTGGACCTTTGTTTATGTGATGCACTGCACATATATGTTTAAATATATTTTTGCCGCTGGAGTGAAGCGATTCCCGGAATAAGTTTGTGTTATATTATATGTATAACGCCGGTTGGAGTGTGCGATTCCCGGAATATGGTTCTGTATTATATGCATTGTATTTCCGCTGGAGTTAAGCGATTCCCGGAATAAGTTTGTATTTGTTATATGTGCTCCATCGGTTGGAGAGTGCGATTCCCGAAATATGGTTCCCAGACAGGCGTGGGTAATGCCCTACTGGAGTCCATGGATTCTCGAATAAGATTTGTGTTGTATAACGCCGTTGAGTGTGTGGCGATTCCCGAAATATGGTTCTGTATTATATGCCGCTGGAGTGAAGCAATTCTCGGAATTTTGTAACTGCTCTCTGCCTCTGTCTCTGCCTCTGCTTCGCTGGTTGGAGAGTGCGATTCCCGGAATATTTTAACTGCTCTCTGCCTCTGTCTCTGCTTCTATCACTCTACTTCTGTCTCTATCTTCCGATAACGGTTCTTCGCTGTGCTTCTATGACTGTTACATTTTGACTTTATTCTTGCTGCCTCTATTACTTTCGTTGTGCCTCTTTTGCCTGAGTGCTGCCGCCTTTTCCTGAGTGCTGCCTCCTTTGCCATCAATGACAATATTTCCAATAGTCTCCCCCTTTGGCATTGATGGCAATCCACTTTCTCTGTTTGCTTTCTCTTTCTCTTGTTGCTTGCTCTTCCTGTTTGCTATTTGTTCTTCCTCCCCCTTTGACATCAATGGCAAAGGATGACTCCTCATCCCTCCGTATGGGTTTTGTCGTTGTATTTCCTTTCTCTGAGTTACGTTTAGGTCCTCTTCTGCCGAAATTGGACTATGCTGTGTTTTATTTGTAGTGCCTGTAATATGTGCTAGATTGCAGACAGAGATGATGCATTTTACGATTGAAAGTTCTTGTTGCTTCTGAATGCTGATAATATTGATAATGCTAATCCTGTGGACTTGTTTTATGCTTATCTTGCTAGCTGTTCTCCCCCTGGAATGATATCTTCGTTTTGTTCTCCCCCTGAGACTGTACTTTCTCTTCATATTAGAGAATAGTATCTACATATACTACCCCTAGTTTGTCTCTCAAGTATTCGAATGGTTCTCTGGCAAGTGGTTTGGTAAATATATCTGCTATCTGTTCTTTCGTTGATACATAGTCCAGTTTAACTATCTTCTGAGCCACTTGTTCTTGGAGAAAATGATACTTGATTGGTATATGTTTAGTTTTTGAATGAAGCATAGGATTTTTAGATATACTTATAGCACTTGTATTATCACATTTGATTGAGATAGGTTCATTAATGCTTACCTTCATGTCTTGAAGTGTCTGCTTCATCCACATGACTTGTGTGCAACATGCTGCTGCTGCTATATATTCTGCTTCAGCTGTAGACAGAGAGATGGATGTTTGTTTCTTGCTTAGCCATGCCACTAGACTTTCTCCTAGATAGAATGCACCTCCACTTGTACTCTTCCTATCATCCACACAGCTGGCCCAATCTGCATCTGTGTATGCTGTCAAGGTGAAGCTTTTGCCTTTAGGATACCAAAGCCCATATTGTGCAGTTCTTTGTAGATATCTGAGTATTCTTTTTACTGCCAGAAGATGGTTTTGTTTAGGTGATGCTTGATATCTTGCCACTAGTCCTACTGCTAGCATGATGTCTGGTCTTGAAGCTGTCAAGTACAGCAAGCTTCCTATCATGGATCTGTAGAGTTTTTGATCTACATCTGCAGACCTATCATCAGCACACAGCTTGCATCCCGTGATCATGTGGGTTGTCATTGGTTTGCAGTCCTCCATTTTGAATTTTTTCAGCATTTCTTTTAAGTATTTTTCTTGAGAAATGAATGTGCCTGTGTTCTTTTGCTGAATTTGCAGTCCCAAGTAGAAACTGAGTTCTCCAATCATAGACATTTCAAACTTTGTTTTCATCTCATCAGCAAACCCTTTTGCTAGTTCATCTTTGTTGCTTCCAAACATAATGTCATCAACATATACAAAAACAATTAGGAGTTCATTTTCATGCGCTTTTATGTATAGATTGTTGTCTACTCCACCTCTCTTAAAACCCTGTTTTTGCAAATATTTGTCCAGTCTTGAGTACCAAGCACGAGGAGACTGTTTTAGTCCATATAGGGCCTTCTTCAGTCTGCACACATAGTCTTCTTTGTCTGTCAATGAGAAGCCTTCTGGTTGTTCCATGTACACTTCTTCTTCTAGATCTCCATTAAGAAAATCAGACTTTACATCCATTTGATATACCTTGAAGTCTTGATAGCATGCAAATGCCAGGAACATTCGGATAGCTTCCATTCTAGCTACAGGGGAAAATGTTTCATCATAATCAAGTCCTTCTATTTGTGAGTATCCTTTGCAGACCAGCCTTGCTTTATTCCTGATTACTTGTCCTTGCTCATTCATTTTGTTTTTGAATACCCATTTTGAACCAATGATATTTTTTTCAATAGGTCTAGGAACTAGTTCCCAGGTATTGTTCTTCTCAATTTGGTCCAATTCTTCATTCATTGCTTTTATCCAATACTTGTCCTTGCTGGCTTCTTCAAATTTCTTTGGCTCTATTTGTGATAACATGGCTATGTATACTTATTCTGTTTGTTCTGTTAGCTGCCTTCTTGTCTGGACTCCTGCTTTCTTGTCTCCTATGATCTGATCTTCAGGATGATTCTTCTGAGTGTATCTTGAGGGGGTTTTTGAGCTCAGCTCTGCATCTTCTATTGTCTTTCTAGTTTCTTCATCATTTCGGTCTTCTTCTTCATGATTAACTGATGGACTGCAGCAATCTGTATTTCTTGTATTGTTTGGAAATTCTTCATCAAATCTCACATCAATACTTTCAACTATTTTCCGAAGAGTCTTGTTGTAGCATCTGTATCCTTTACTTTTGGAAGCATATCCTAGAAAAATCCCTTCATCTGCTCTTGCATCAAATTTCCCAAGGTTTTCATCATTATTTTTTATGTAACACTTGCTACCAAAGACTCTGAAATGTTTTATTGAAGCCGACTTTCCATGCCATAGTTCATATGGAGTCTTGTCACTGCTTGGCCTTAAGTGAGCTTTATTAAGGGTATGTACCACTGTGTGTACTGCTTCTGCCCAGAAGGTTTGAGAAATATTATTCTCTTGCATCATAGCTCTGGCTATTTGTTGTATAGACCTGTTTTGTCTCTCTGCTACTCCATTCTGCTGAGGTGTCCCTGCAATAGTAAATTGTTGTTTTATTCCATGTTCATTACATAGGTCTGCAAAGTCATAATCTGTGAATTCTCTTCCTCTGTCTGATCTGATACATTTCAGCTTGCATCCAGTTTGATTTTCTGATAATGCTCTGAATATCTTAAATTTTTCCAATGCTTCTGATTTATTTTTGAGAAAGGAAACCCATGTCATTCTGGAGAAGTCATCTATTATCAGCATGAAATAAGATTCTCCACTTGGTGTTCTAGTTCTAGCAGGTCCACACAGGTCCATGTGCACAAGCTGGAGTGGTCTTCTTGTTGACAACTCCTCTTTAGATTTAAAGGATGTGCGAGTCTGTTTCCCCAATTGACAATATTTGCATATAGTACTTGGAGGCCTTTTTATTTCTGGCATGTCTTTGACAACTTTCTTCTTGCTCAATTTGATGATATGGTCAAAGCTGAGATGTCCCAATCTCCTATGCCACAACCATGACTCCTCAAGTTTGCTAAGATGGCAGGCTTCATCTTCCTCTTTCACTATGTATACATTGTTCTCTGTTCGAACACCTTTGAACAGAGTCTTTCCTGTTGTGCTTGACCTGACTACACAATCTTGTGCTCTAAAAAGAACTTCATAGCCTTTGTCACACATCTGACTGACACTCAGTAAATTTGCTTTCAGTCCATCCAAAAATAGTACCTCTTGGGCTTTTCCTCTGCCATTGTCTATGCTGACTGAGCCTTTTCCATTGATCTTTCCTGATTTATCATTACCAAAAATAACATTGCCAGATTTCTTTTCATCAAGAGTTATAAACTTGCTTCTGTCTCCAGTCATGTGTTTGGAGCAGCCACTGTCCAAGTACCACTGGCTTTTCAGATCTTGAGCAGTTAGAGCCAGGTCACAGTTATTCACCTTCTCTATCCACCGGAGGCCCCCTTTTGAACATTTGATTATAGTTTTTGCAGAATTGTGAGCATGAACAAAATTGCTTTGACTCATAAACATCCTTGAGGTATTGAACATCAGTCTTTGTCTATACTTTCTACATTCAATAATTTTATGGCCAAATTCCTTACAATAAAAACAATAACCATAGAAATTATTTGCATACCTGATGTAAGGTTGTTTTCTCCATTTGTTTGTTTGAGATAGCCTCTTCACTATTTGCATCTTTTGCAGGTCTGAATTACTCTTCCTTGCATAACAATATGCAGCAATGTGTCCTGGCTTGTGGCAGACATAGCAGGTGACATTCTTCATAGGAGGGAAGAATTTCCTCTGATGACTTCCAAATTTGATATACTTAGGGGCATATGATTCTTTTTCTGCCATCTTAGTATTCATTATATTCTTTGTTACTAGAGGTTCCTTCTGCTCTCTGTCTCTCTTATTGCAGATATCTTCTTTTGTAGGAATTATTTGAGCTACTTCCTCATCCTTCTTTGCTTTTACAAAAGTAATCTCTCTGTCAACCTTTTCTTTTCCTTTACTTGATTCTCCTTCGTAGCCTATTCCAGTCTTTATCATAGGGGATATTTGAGCAACCAAAATTTCATTCAACTTAATAGAGCTTGTTGTTTGAGAAGGGTATATAGAAACTTTCTATTGAGCGTTTTCTAATTTCTTTCTCAGACACAGAATTTCTTCTTCCAGCTTCTCTTGTTCTCGAGATTTATCTTTGATTTGCTGAAGTAACATATCTTCTATCTTCTTGGCTTCTTCAAGCTTTACCTTCAGCTGCATGAGGACTTCTGAATTTTGTTCTTCTTTCACACGTTTTAGGATAATCTTTTTTTTTTTTTCTGCATTTTAGTTTGAGTCTGTCAATCTCCTCCAGAGCACTTCTTAGCTCCCCCTCAAGGTCTACTTCCCCTTCTTCTTCTTCATCTTCTAGTAGGAGTCCCTCAAGATCTTCTATGGCCATCAATAAAAATTCCGAGGTTCCTTCTTCACTTGAGGGTTCATCTGAGTCTTCAGATGCACTGCTGTCTTGCTGAGCATAGAAGGATTTTCTGCTGAATTTCTTTCCTTTCTGCCAGAACTTTGATGTGTCTTTCTCTGATTCTTGAGCTTGATTTCTTACTTTCTTGTGAGGACATTTAGCAGCATAATGTCCAACTCTTCCACAGTTAAAGCATTTGAAGGGAAGTTTACCTTTGTATCTACATGAGCCTCTATCCAATTTCTTGATAAATTTAGCCTCTTCTTCATCAGAGAAAGAGCATATTTCTTCCTTTTCTTCTTTCTTTTTTTCTGTTCTGAATGCTGCTTCCCTTGTACTTGGCTTCTTCTGTGGGAGCCTCATTTCATAGGCTATTAGATTTCCAAGTATCCGGTTCATGGTCAAAGTCTCCCAATCCGCTGTCTCTTCTATTGCAGATACCTTGGGATTAAATCTGGATGGGAGTGATCTTAGAATATTTTTCACAACTATACTTTCTGGTATGGTTTCTCCAAGAGCTTTCATATTGTTAACAATTTCTGCAACTTTTAAGAAGAAGCTGCCAACATCTTCATCATCATTCATTTTTAAGTTTTCAAACTGGGCTCTATATACTTGAAGTTTGGCAGTTTTTACTTTCTGGTCTCCCTCATGTATGCCTTCAAGAGTATCCCATATTTTCTTGGCAGTGTCTTTGTGCATTACTTTAATAAACTCTGCTTCACATAATCCATTCAGAATGACATTCATGGATTTTGCATTAGCTACAAAGCTTTCTTTAGCTTCTTTTTCTGTATCAGTTGACTTCGGGGCATATCCTAATTCCACAGCAGCCCAGACTTCTATTCCTAGAGACATTATGTATGTCTTCATTCTGATTTTCCAGAAAGCATAATTTTCACCAGTGAAGAAAGGGGCTTTATTGGTTGAGCATCCTTCTTTACTAGCCATCTTAGGAACCTAGGATCTCCTTTCAGTTGTTAGACTTGTACAAAGGAACCCGCTCTGATACCAATTGTTGAATCTCTAATTAAACTGAGAGGGGGGGGGGGTGAATCAGTTTAATACATTCCTGATCTTTTAAACTTTTCAATAAACTTATTTACACCTTCATTTCAAACTCTATTTAATGTGAGAGTAATCTTAGAATGTAATCTGAAAGTATTAGTTTAATAGAGCAGTAGACTTAATTTGAGAGCAGCAGGTATTAAGCAAATGATACATATCAGATAAATACATAAATATCATGCACAGAGACACCAGATATAAGTGGAAACCCATAAAGGGAGAAAACCACATCTTATTATTGTTGTGATGCAAAGGCAAGCTCTAACTCCCTCTCACCACTGTTTTTCTGCAGGCACCAACCTACAGGAGGCTCCTACCTCAATTCTGCAAGCTACAACTTGCAAGGAAGCACCAACTCCCTTCAGTTTTCTGCAGGCACCAACCTACAGGAGGCTCCAACCTCAGTCAGCTACAACTGACGACTATCAAGCCGCAACTTGATAGGGAAGCTCCAACTTCCTCAATTTATCAAACTGAAAGTTTGCTGATTTACCTCAGATATCAACCCTGTTCTGTAGCTTCTCCTTCTGTTCTGCTTTTCTTAATCTTCTCTGTCTTACTCTTCTATATTCTGCCTTCTCTCGATTTACTCTCTCTTCATTTAAAAAAAAAACTCTCTCTGCATATCAAGATGATATTATTTATAGATTTCCTCACATGACTGTTTGTATTCTGCTTGGAATTCGAAATGGAAAGTCATGTCTCTTTGCCTTCTGCCTTCTCACTCCTTTTATCAGCTTACTCAGAAATTATAACCGTAGGTGTCAATTTTAACATTACAGTGGGAGTTTGTTTTCTCTCGGAGACTTGCCAATGCATCACAAACAATAAAAATTTAAATAAAACATTTACATTCAAATTTAAATGAGAACTCCAGCTCAACTCATTTAGTCTTTTGAATTGGTACGAATTTGTCTTTTCTTTGGTTGTCTTTGTCTTTTCTGTGACTATGTTTTATCTTCTTTTGGATCTGTTTGCTCTTCCGTCCTCTGCTGTGGTGTAACTGCTGCATATGTGTAAATGTGCCTTTTATATCCGCTGACTGTAAATCTGGAGGAATTCCAATCCCTTTTATGCCATTAGTGTCTTGTTGATGTGGCAGGTTCCGCATGCCGAAACATACATATATCACAAGCGTTAATAATCGCCCTCCCGTAAAGCTAAGGTCCATGGGTCTAGAGACCACGCGGCTTATCGCAACCGTGTTATATATAGAACTCAATAACCATTATATATCATATGTGTTATGCCCCCGGATCATATTCAAACGTTATTCAACATATATAATATATACAATTTATTTGCAAATAACCCGACGTCCATAAGGATTGGCTGCCAATACGATTAGACCTGGAACGCAAGTTGTATATGAGTCGTAGTTTATATACCAATCGGGTCCGGATTTCCAATCGCAATCGCAACTCTTATATTCTCCGATGCGATTGACCATTGCCGATGCGATTAGAACCTGGAGCTGAAATCTTTGTTAATCATAATTTATAAGTCCATCGGGTCCGAACTCTTAATCGCAATCGCAAGTTCTTTAATATGTGTTGCGATGGTTTGTTTCTTTTCGATGCGATTGGAACTGGACTTCAAACACTTTGTTAAACATGGTTTATAGACCCATCGGGTCCGGTCTTCCAATCGCAATCGCAAGTCTTTAACATATGTTCCGATTGACCAGTGCCGATGCGATTTGACCGTAACTCAAATATGTATTAACCCCTGCTTATAACAGGATCGGGTCCGCCATTTCAATCTCAGCGTTTTACAAAAGACATGCGATTGGGAACTCAGATGCAATTAGCATCTATCAACTCCTACTTATAACACAATCGGGTTCGCCATTTCAATCGGAGCGTTTTACAAAAGACATGCGATTGGGAACTCGGATGCGATTAGCATCTATCAACTCCTGCTTATAACACGATCGGGTCCACCATTTCAATCGCAATCGCAACTTTCTGTTGCGATGTTCTGCTGCCCTTGCGATCTCCGATTGCGATTGGGGAGGGGTCCCACCTTATCAAACTTTGTTTTATGCGCTCCATAATATAAATGCCTTGGACCTTTGTTCATGTGATGCACTGCACATATATGTTTATATATTTTTGGCGCTAGAGTGAAGCGATTCCCGGAATAAGTTTGTGTTATATTATATGTATAATGCCGGTTGGAGTGTGCGATTCCTGGAATATGGTTCTGTATTATATGCATTGTATTGCCGCTGGAGTTAATCGATTCCCGGAATAAGTTTGTATTTGTTATATGTGCTCCGCCAGTTGGAGAGTGCGATTCCCGGAAGCTCCGCCGGTTGGAGAGTGCAATTCCCGGAATATGGTTCTGTATTATATGCCACTGGAGTGAAGCGATTCTCAGAATTTTGTAACTGCTCTCTGCCTTTGTCTCTGCCTCTGCTCCGCTGGTTGGAGAGTGCGATTCCCGGAATTTTGTAACTGCTCTCTTCCTCTGTCTCTGCTTCTGTCACTCTGCCTCTGTCTCTATCTTCCGATAACGGTTCTTCACTGTGCTTCTATGACTGTTACATTTTGACTTTCTTCTTGCTGCCTCTATTACTTTCGCTGTGCCTCTTTTGCCTTCCTTTGCTAAAGCGCTGCCTCTTTTGCTTGAGTGCTGCCGCCTTTGCCTGAGTGCTGCCTCCTTTGCCATCAATGACAATATTTCCAACATTACAAGAGGGCCATAAGCTTTATTTATGGGTATTTGATAGTTGCATTTGCCATGTGGAAGTGGCATACTCCCCTCGTCAGGACACCAACAGAAATAGTGGGGGGTCAGCCTCTAGCAATGAATTTCATCCCATGGAAGGTGTCAAGTGATCCCAGCACCAAAGAGGTCAATGCAGAGGCATTCCGAAGTTGGTATGGCTTTATGACAGATGTGGTAGCACGCCAGTAGAGGGTGCCTAGGAATCTGCTAGACGGATACAGTGAGAAAATATGGTTCGGGGTCAGCCACAGGCACGCCTTCCTCTGACCTACTTGCATGTCGGAGGATACATTTCACATGCGGCCACTAAAGTTCCAGCTCGATGACACAACCTTTCACAATGAAGTTTTTTCATGGCCTGGGGTCTCGATGGAAGTCTGAAGTGGGGTACCCACATACAACTCGATAAGATGCTACCGCGGCCACTGCCTGGTGAATCGGAAGCTGAGGCGGCACAACAGGTCTCCAACGTGCAGCTCACCCCTCTCATTCACCAACTAAACACTCAGGTACGCAGCCTCAATGAAGTGGCCCGGGTTGTCTCAAGTGGTGCCATTCCTTTCCCTGTTTTCTCTGAGTTTCAGCTTTCTCAGCCCAACCCGCTTCTCCACACAACTTCCATCACCTCCCCCATCCTTAATGTTTTATTTACTTCACCAATTCCGATGACTACCTCGATGGGGGAAAAGAGCAAGCCCACACACCCCTTAGAAGCTCCTCAGGCCAAGAGGGCCCGAACCATAGAGTCGAGTCCGGTGGTGGAACTCACTGAGAAGGATCCACCCTAGCCACCGAGTCCAAGGGTGCCTATATAGGAAGAACCATTCGTCGATATAGGGGAAATAGGAGGGATTCCACCTCCACCTCCCATTGACCCCTCCGACTTCATCAAAATTCGGCTTTCACCACCACATATCATTCCACCTCCACCTACCACTTCATCTGCACCATCCAACTCATTCGCCACCGTGTCAAACCTAGTAATCTGAGATCTACTCAATGGGGACCACGGGGCCGAGTTTGACTCAAGTACTGCAGCGGTACCACTGGTCAACCTCGCTGGGGACCCCCGGGTCACTTTTTCTGATATAATCACACAGATGGCACAAATCGTTGCAGACACGACTGAGGCATAGCCTGAGCCTACTCTATTTCCACAGGACATTCACACAGATCAGTAGGAGCGGCCAGACCTGAATATGGCAGACTCCTCCCCCCATCCGACTCTGTTGTCATCCCCTCAAGAACACTCCACCAGATTAGTTGCCAGTGGGAAACCACTGCAGGAGCGGCGGCTGGATCAAAGTACTTCGGGGCTCGACAATTTGGAGATGTGGGGTACGGCTCAGCTATACCACTTCGTTCAGAGGGTGGCCCAGCAGGCGGAACAACTTCACTCCGAACTGCAACAGAGGTGTGAACAGCAATAGCAGCAGATCACCGCACTTATTGAATAGTGCGAGCAGCTCACGACAACACACGGGTAGCTCCAGGGCCAGATGAATGAAGTGGCCAGGGTGTTTACAGGGCTATGGATGGCCGTCGAGGCTCACTACACTTGGATGCCTGCAGACGTGCCAGAAACAAACATATTACAGCGAGCCATCCACCTCAGAGTAGCATTCACTCACCTCCATAAGGAAAATGCAGAGCTCCAAGCAGCGTTAGCAGCACAGCCAGTGCTGCCCAATCCAGAGGTAGTCTACACAGCACAAATTATAGAGAAATAGGGCCAGGTCACCTAGATGCAGGAAGCTCTCACTTCTGCAGTGCGCGATGCTTATGACCTACTGAAAGGTCTCCAAGAATGCTTGACGGCCCTTACGGTAAAGACTCATCCCATTTCAGCGCAACTGCAACTACTTTTAAAAGAGATTCAGGATGCCACAGACCCCTCGTAGTTGGACCAGCTATATGCTTAGGCGGATACTCTGGAGGTCTAGATCTAGCAGACAGAGGCCAGCTCGACAATGGAAAAACAAGAAATTCGAGAGCTTCACAAGCCCCTCCAACTCAGCGCCAGGACAATGCAGCAGTTAGCCATCGAAGCCGACACCCAAATCAACATGGTATTCGGAACTGTACCGGCGCCCGTCGGGGAGGCAGCTGTCACCAAGATCGCTACAGAGACAGATGCATTATTACAAGGGTGGCAACAAGCTATGACAACCTTCAATGAGCTTAAGGCTTCAGCGTTAAGCAAGGTCTCAGAGTTGGGGCCCTTGTTTGGGCAGCAGACTGAAGGTGCACAGCAAGAACAGGGCACAAGGTCTGGTGGAGTGATGGAAGTGGAGACAGTGATTTGTGATTGAATCGGGACGAGTCAAGAAACTGTGGTCAGGGCCTGTCAGGGCCCCTGTTTTTAATTTTGAATAAAAAACATATTTTTGAGTTGCGGATCGACACATGGTAGCTACAACCAAGCCACAACTATGGTGAGTAACGGAGCTACCGAGGTTGTGGGGGAATAGAAGATAGCTAATGAAGCTGATGCAGATAAGTGTAGAAAAAGAGAAGATACGGCAGAGGACGGATAGCAGAACTCATAGACAACAGAGAGAAGCCAAAAGTAGCTGAAGAAGAATGCAAGAGGAACTAGCAGTTGTGATGGCGAGTGAATAAATAGCCATCACCCATTCGAAAGAAGAGACGCATGGATGCAGAAGGATTGAAGAGGATCGAGAAGATGCTGTAGAAGATATCTATCCCGAGCATGACATCCTTGTAGTTCCTAGGCTTCTATTATCTATCTCTCTATCCTATGGGACGTCTGTAAGAAAATTTTAAGCTCTTCCTGTTGAAGCGATGTAACTGTGGATCCAGCTGAAGGTTATCAATATACTTGCAGGTTGTTGTCTTATTATATGAGTTACATGCATGCATGATGTATGTGGTATCTTAAAATTTTATTTTCTTAGTATCTGCTCAATGTTCTAAAATGCTCTTGCGTGTATGATGTTATTTATGCAACCAATTCTATATTAATCTCGAGTTGCAGATCCATCTGCCACTATCGATCTATTCCCCTTCTGCATGTGGTCGTGGCACGCCTCGGGTGAGACTCTCTGCTCTCTAGAGTAGGGTGAAAATACCGATGTGGTTCTAGACTACAGCAGACTCCCTTGTTGGCCCCAATCTCTGAACCTGGGTCTTGCCTGTGAGACCTGTTTCCTCGCCAATAGGTACAGTTACCTTTCATAGGGAGTCTATCTCCCCTCTCATACTGGCAGATGTTTTGTTTGTTATAGGACTAAAGAAGAATCGTGTTTCCTTAGTGATATTGGAATACTATGCCTATGATGTGATATTTATAAAAGGAAAGGTTTTCCTTAGACACATCACCATGGGACAGGTGAAACAAATCGGTGTGAGAGTTAAGAACTAGTATACTCTCGAGGTCAAAGATGCATGTAAAGCTTTGAGGATAAAGGGAAAGGTTAGAGACTTGGTGGTTGAGAGGGAGCACAAATTACCTCTCAACATGAATCCTCAGAAGGAGTCTCATAAAGTTTTGGAGTACCCACAATTGGAGAAGCAGAGAGGAGACCGAGTGGAGGCATCCACTCAAGAAGAGACTTGCAGTAGGGGGAAATTTTGAGCCAGGTGGGTAGAGGGAACACATGCATCCATACCTCCAGGTGAGAGGTGGGTTGATGTGAAGTCATAATCGTAAGAGAAGAAATCTGGGAAGGGTCCATTGAGATGGCATGTCTCATGGATCAGACCTAGCTATGGGGGGGCCACAGTACATAGTAGAAGGATGGATCAGTAGGATTGATGCAGTCAGATATCAAAGTGATCAAAGTGACTGATGTCAGATACTGGAGCACAGATCAGAGTTGGAAGCAATGCATATGACACAGATGCAGAGTCAGCAACAACACATATTTTTTAGTAGACAATGCATTAGCTAGTAGCATTTAGAGAGTCTGATGACAGATTCATCATACTGATTCAATTTGGATGCCTTTTTGGTTTGAGGAGTTGCAGGAGAAAACAAAACTACAGAAGTGTTTCATGAAGAACATTCCAAAGGTACTGGATCATGTTAGATTGGATTCCTTTCCTGTTGAGAGGGAGTGTTGAAAATGGTAATAATAAATATTGAAAATGGCACCCAAGGGGGATTTTGATTTAATTTTCCCTTACTTAAATTTAAAGAGAAATTGTAATTTCATCTCATGACAACTTGTATTAGTTATATGAGTCAGGAATATTTGGTTATCTTAGTAAATTCGAGTTGGAGGTTAGAGAGGAGGCATGTGGAGTTCTCCCATGATTTTAGGGGTCCAGTTACGGTTATTTGTGAGTTGTAATTAATTAACTCAGTTAATTGAGTCAAAATCAGTATAAATAGTTCTAAAAGAGAGATGAGCTAATGATAGGTCCGGTGAATTAAATGTGATTTAATTCACAAGTATTGGTCAATCAATTAACTAATAATTCACTATAAATAGTTGTTGCATGTCATTCTAAGGAAGGCCCAGTTGAGATTGGGGTTAAAGGGAAGATAACTATCAATTGTATAATTATAAAATTGTATAGGTCATGCATGAGGTCATCGCAAAGCCTTGAAGGTATCGCACAATATTTAATTAGGAATTTCCTAATTAATAGGGGCTCAATTATCCTAAGAATGAGTGAGCAAGGCTTGCCAGGAAGAGGCAAGAAAGAGGTTAAATATTGAACCAAAATGTCTTAGCTCTATGCTAGATTCAAGCTATGTTAGAGTGAGAGAGTTAGCGGAGTGCAGATGTTTCTCAGTGAAATAGCATTGTATTGTTCCATGGTCTAGACTTTATGCAATATAAAGATAGCAGGATTTTTAGCTAAGGCTTTCCTCAGATACATCTTGTGTTGTGTGATTGATAATTTCTTTCTCCTACTTGTTATGTGATTGTGTGATCGAATTTTTTTTCCACAAATTGTAGAAGGACTAAGTATTTTGTTTTAGTAAATTACAAGACTAGATTGAATTCCTTTGGATAATTAATACAAACGATTTGAAAAAAATTGAACCATTTATACAAAATAAAATAAAATAACTTTTCTAAATTTTCAATCTATGCAACTGAAACTTGAAGCCAAGGTAAGGTCATCGAAGTGCGTTACCAATCCTAGTGATTAGTGTTTCTTGTTATATTATCCTCTCCCATTCATTTTGTAATAGAATTACTACAACATGAGTCAAGGACGTGGACCACTCCCGTGGGAAATGCTCGTCATATGAATATGCCAACTGTTGGGCTACGAAAAAGTTATAATTCCTCTCCTCATTTCCTTGATAATTGTTGTGTTTTTAGGAAATTGTATCCTTAATTTTTAATGATTCAAGAGAAAAGGATGCTAAAATAAAGTTGAAAATAGTATAGTTAATGTGAGCTTTTCTGATATCAAAAATGTTATAATTCGACTAAATTGTTATGCAGCTCATCCTAAATGAAAAATTATTTTTCCTTGAGATATTGGAGTGAGATACTAATTGAGCCAATGCCACATTTATAGCATATTACAGCTCAATGTTTGAGCGAGGTCGGAGAATGAAGGAAAAAGGAAACTGGTCGTTACTATACGAATGCTTATGGTTAAAAGAGGAATCCTTAGAACCTTTTGATCCTCGGGATAGCTCTATATTCAGTTTTCAAATGTAATATATAAGACAAGAAAGTGAAAAATAGATGGTTTTCATGTTCTATTTTATTATTTCACTTTCACTGTGTATTACATACAACAATCTGAGTTGAAATTTTTTGAGGATATTGTGTAAAACACTTTGAAGTTAATGAAGTTGCACTAGATTTTACTTTAGTCTTTTGGATTGAATTTATCTAGGAAATAATTTCGGAGATCATGGGCCTAGTCATCAGAGGTTTAACTATCTATTATGTATCATTGATTGTCATATTACATTTCTATGATTCACATCAGTTGTATTACTTTTTACTTGTATTTTATTTTATAGTAGGTAATTGATTGAATCTTCTATCTTGAATTCCATGAAGAATTTTCCAAAGTTATCGATTGGATTGTGTTTCATAGATGTGAAGTGTCAATATGTGAATTTTTGAAGTTACTTTTGAAAAAGTAGAGACTTTCAAGCATTCGTGTGATTAATATTTTCTCCTTATGCATATGATTTTCCGAGAAATAAATTAAAACGGTTTGTGAGTTAGAATAGTTTATTTCATCAGAATTGTAATTGTAGGAGCACTTATTTTTTGTTATCATTTATTTCTTCAACGGTTGAATTAGAATAATGATTCATAAATATTTTCTGTAATATATATTTTTCACTTTGTCATAGTCTAAGAGTCTATTCTTGCATATAATGTGTTGATAGCCTTGAAATAATTGACGATTCCTAGGTTGATAAGATTAATGAGATAGGATTAAGATTGATTTTTAGGATTCATCTTAGTGCCCAACATTTTGGCATCATCCCCAGGGAGGTTGTCAAATTATAGGTTGTGTCTCTGGAAGGTTGGGTATTGAAGACGAAAGGTAAGAACCTACCCATGCATTAAGTAAAAAGCTTACGCCTAGCACCCACTTTTAGTCGATGCGATTAGGCTATGTGAGTGTGTATCTAGTTTATTTTCTGATTTAAAGTTTTTATGCGTAGTAAAGAGTTACTGTATATCTGTATGACTAAGAAAAACAAGTAACTAGCAATAGAACAAAAGCCATCACCAAAAACCACAAAAACCTAGGGACCAGTGAGCCTTGGGAGAACGACCCTTACTGATGAAATTATCCGAAAAGCTAAGTCTAAAGCATCAGTATGACCCCAAACAATATTTTGGAAGGGATCTACCACAATCCCTTAAGTCACAAAATCACCAACTGCAGCTCACGTTGAGATGCACAACAAAACTGAAGGATCTGATCAAAGCTTTCAAAGCACATTTGTTCAACACTCTAGTCTTTCACAAGAGGGAAATTCCTATAATTTAAAAGAAGGAGAAGGAGAAACCAGTGTAGAAAACCCACAATCCTCAGGATCCAGGTCTCCTGTGATCTTGATAGAAGAGAAAAAAACTTGAGATCCAAGACTTAGGTAGTAAAATCCCCTAGAGAGACAAGTAGTATCCATAACTTCCTCACTCAAATAATACCTCCTGATCAAGAAATCCCTAAATATTACTACCATATATTCGATTATATGGAAAATCAAGCACAAAAAAACCAAACTTCGACATTGGAATACCCTATTGTCGATTCGGTGGCTAATGCCCTGATGAAGGTCATCCCTTTACAAAATATTCCAACCTTTCATGGGATGACCTCAGTGGATCCAGATGCCTTTTTATTTGAATTTGATGTATTGTGCAGAGGGTGTGATTATACCACCAATCCACATAAATTAAAATTGTTCCCTTCTACTTTGAAGGGGTAAGCATTACGATGGTTTATGGGCTTGGGAGGGGGCACTATCAATTCTTGGGATGCAATGAAAAATGATTTTCTTACAAAATATCAAGATTACCTTCGATCCATGGATCTAAAAGATGAAAATTTTAAAATTACTGCAAAATATAGCGAAAATTCAGAGGATTATATTGAGATATTTCAGTACAACTTACAAAGATCCCCATATACTACCTTACCAAAAGAAGTATTAAAAAATACTTTAATAAAATGCATGAAAGACAAGTGGATAGAAACATTGAGTTTAATGGATCAATGTGATATTTATTGTTTAGTAAATTTAATTTCTTAAATTGCTATCATAAATTATCGACCAGAGTTAGTAATATTATGAAGTGCAGGTGCACTATATATGATAGAAGCATTTTCTTTCTTAATTCGTTGTGTTTGATTTTATGTGTTTGTTTGGATTTTGTAGTTATCTTTAAAATGAAATTAAGAAACTAAGAAATGATGAGGTCTAATTTTAACTATCAAAACTCTAATGAGAATAATATTTTTAACTAATCTAAAGATGCAAATATAAACAAGAAGATATTTTAATCTTTTTGTATGTTTTGTAGTTTTATGAGAAGATAAGAAAGTAACTTCACTTAAAGAAGAATTTTAATACTTGAAAAATAAAACTAAGGAAGAAAAGGGAATGTTTAATATTAATCTAGAAAAGAAGTTGATCTATAAATTACTCTTAAAGAAAATTTTGTAATGACCGAAAGGTGAAATTTACAAGAAGGAAGGAAAGGAAATGTTTATCTAAGAAAGAAAATTGATCTATGATAAATCTATATTGCATAAAAAGAAGTCAATCTAAGTAATAAATATTAACTATCATAGACTATTATATGCTGGAAATTATGATAAGTTTATCTCTTAAACATCTATCTAAATTACTTCTAAACCTATTTAATTAAGGAGCAAGACATCTAATTAAATCATATCTTTATCTGAACAAAATTTTTAATCCTGTATATCTAAATCTAGAAAAATACATATCAAAAATTTCTTCTATCTACCAAATGAAATATTGGTTTAAATTAATCCTATGAAAACATAGTATATATTTGACTCTAATCTTGTTCAATGATGAAACAAAGAATCTATGTTAATCTAATTTCTACAAGTATGAATTTCCAACCAACAATACTAAATATAAGTAACTATGCTTAAGAAAATTTAAGAACTATTCGAAATGAGGAAATAAAACAGAGCTTTCATCCATTGTGCAAAACTATAAAATGAAAAAATGAAACACGTTTTTACTGTGAAAGAGAATGCAAGAAAGGTTTCATTCTATGAAATCTAAATTCTAACATAGTTATGATATCAATATGTTTTAGGAAAGAAAAACAAATAAATCATTCAACTATGTGGAAAACTCAGCAATTACTATGCGGAAAGTGGAAGAATTGAACTAAGAAGAAACAGAATATTAAACTACTAAACCTCTTTTGTGTAGGTTCCCTCCACAACAGAATGGTTCTTAATTCACTTGTAACTAATTATGCATCGGTGTTTCTGAACAAACCTTCTCCATGAATTGATAAAAACATAGTTTTAATGTGTAATAGTTTTACAATAAAAAATCAAGCTTATTCCCAGTTTATATAGCCCTTTATTTATAACATAGTAGATTTTATTGTTTGAAGTGATCTCGCTTAAAAGGACTAATTAAAATAGGAATATAACCCTAAACAGAAATGCAATTTTCATAGCTTTCATGATTTTCTACATGGAGAGCAAATCATGAAGCTTTCAGCTTCTCTCTTGCTTGTCTCGGCCCTCTGCTTTCACTGACCCTTTGAGCATAATTTTAGGTGCTACCCTTATCGATGTTGGGCAAGTAAGTAGGATAAAATCCATGAGTGGATCATTTCCAAACTACCCATATACTTCACTCCTCTATTCCTTATTTGGAACCTCCTAAACAATGTCGATAGCTGCAGAAACGAGGATTAGCTATAAAATTGCATGAATTATGTAGCTAAATGCAAATTTTATTCAAATAATAAGAAACATTAAAATATAAAAGAGATATCATTTAAATACCTTTCTAGACTGAAAATGTGCAAACTAACCCTAATTGAGCTTATGGATTTTGTCAAAAAGGAAGGAAAAGTAGTGAAATGGATGTCAAAAATAGAGACAGTCTTGAGGCTTAACATCCCCCACTAAGAGACCATTGCATGTCCTCATGCAATTTCAAAATTGCGAGTCTTTACCTTATCACTGCATATGCTCTGAAACTTCTTCCAGGACAACTAACTTTATCTTCTTTCCTTTCTTTGAAGTCACTTCTACTCTTGGTTTCTTCATTAGAAGTTTATAATTCAAATTTATGATCTGTCTTTGTGGGTATCTCTTCTTCTTTTTCAATTTGTTCTTTTTTAACCATAAATTGAAATGTAGAAGAGTATTATCATTGATGGTTTTCTCAATTTGATTCTACTTCTTCAGAGCTTCATATCCCTGCTTTATATGCTTATTTAGTGTCTCTTGTTAAAAAAATTCTTGTTTTAAAGTATTTACTAGAGGTTCTTGTGGAATAGAAGGATGTTCCTCAAGATTTTATGTCTTTTATGCATATCTTCTTTCTAAAGACTCAATGTAATCATATATATATTGTTGAATTGGATCAATTTCTGGAGTTCTTCTACTTGGATCCTATGTGGGAGAAGAAATAATAGGTGATGGTGCCTCAAGATTTTCTTCCAAATCAACAAGTTATGTTACTTCTGGGAGTGGATTTTTGGCTTCTTTGCTAAGTTTGGAACTTCTACTTATTGGCTGTAGGATATTTTGAGTTTTTGATTTCTCCATGCTTATAAATTTTCTTTTTCTTTCATGCTACCTCCTTTATTTTTATAATTTTTGTTTCTTGACCTTTCCAAACAACTGTGCAATAGGAATTTCATTTTCTGATTGTGCTTTAAATGTTTGTTCATCCACATCAAGGCTCTCATATTTAATGTTTCTACCTCTTTTTCCTTTGTTATCACTAGGTTGCTCTTCTTCTTTTTCTTGAAAATGATTTTAGGTTAAGAAATATTCCCAAGTATCTCATAGGATTTTTAAATGAAATTCAATAAGAATTTTTATCAATACATGGTGATACATTGTATTATCTATGAATTGAATCCTCTTTTGAACCATCCTTGTCATATTCCTTAAGTTATTCAGTAAAATGTAAGGAAGGTTTATCTCTTTATCTTCTAGAAAATTCATCAGTAACCTAGCATGATAGAAGAACATACAACCAAACCTTCCCTCACTGGTAACAAATTTCTGAATTATCAAAAGCATGATTGTCCATTTACCCTTAAGAGTTATTCTAGTAAATCCCTTTTTGAAAACACTTGTGTCCATACCTGGGTTTTTTAAGAAGACTTTTCATTATTCTCTACTTATTCCTCTATTCTTGAACCACCTTTCACTCGTCTTTCGAAGTCTAGCACCTTTTGCCATGAAGTATTTTGTGACTGTAAATTTGATGTCACCTATTTCAACCTCTACTCCATCGAAGGCTCTAGCAAAATATTTCATGACTTATTTGTGAAACCCATCAAATTTCTCTATGACGTTAAGCCATCGTTATTTCTCCAATATATCCTTTAATTGCAGATATCCCTCCTTGAATTTATTTCCTACAGGCTATGGTCTTACAATCAGACACATATCTTGCCAAGAGTTTTACATCTGAGACTGTGTCTTTTGACTGGGTGAATTGAGGGTTTCAGTATGAGCTTGAAAACATGGATGATTTATGTCGTGAAACAGTAGAGACGTGCAGGTAAACAAGTGAATGAGCGAGTTTTTAGGAGCATGAGTGAGGTTTTGGCATGGGACATGACCTTTTAAATTATTAATGGACGCGATCATATTTGATCGTTGAGGAGATAATGATGAGGGTTTGGTGGCGAATCATGATATTTAGATCTCGATTTGACATAATAAGTTTTTTTTAATGATGAAATTTTGAGCTGGCGGTATATGATCATATAATTCATATATAGAAATGTTTTTAACCTTATTATTTAAACAAAATTTTGTATCATACCTTGGATATATCTAACCTTTATTGTTTCTTCTTTGTCTTGAATCGATAGTCCTAATCCTAACTGCTCCATTATAAAAGACTCTTTCAATCTCATAAGGCCTGAGCCAATGAGTTTGGAATTTCCCTTGGATGTCTTTGAAATTTGAGTCAAATAGAAGTGTCCAATCTCCTGCTTGGAATTTTCTCTCTTTAATTCATTTATCATGCCATCTGGATATCTATTGTTGAACTAGGCTAGTATTTTGAACTGCATCTTGTCTTATTTCATCTAACTCATTTAGTTGTTCCATTCTATGCTTTTGTGCTTCTGACAAGTCAAGTCCCAATTTGAATGTTGTTTTGAAGGTTCTTATTTGGAATTCTATTGGAAACAAGAATTTCTTCCCATAAACAAGTTCATAGGGAGTATGTCCTATTGTATTTCTCCATGTAGTCTGGTAGGCCCATAAAGCTTCAAAAAGCCTTTCTTACTAATAATTTCTATGTAAATGTACAATATTTGTAGGGATTGCTTCAATCACTTTATTAGTAGACTCCAATTTCCCATTTCCCTGTGGATGGTATGGAGTACACTTTCTGTGCTTGATTTTGTATTATTCTATGATCTTTTTCACCATTCTGGAGGTAAAATGAGTTCCTTGATTTGTCACAATTTCCCTTGGGACACCAAAATGAGTACAAATATCCTAAAAAAGAAATGAGACTACATAATTTTCATTAGAAAAAGAAAGTACTTGAGATTCTACCCATTTAGTGACATAATCAATGCATACAAGAATATACCTCTTCTGCCTTGATGGTGGATTGATTGGTTCCACAAAATCTAGAGCCCATTTTTCAAAGGGTTCGATGAGTACCTGTGGTTGTAAGGGCATTTCATCTCTAAGAATAGGTTTCCCCATTCTCTGAAAAATGTCACATATTTTAACATACTCTTTGAAATATTTGAAAAGGGAAGGCCAATAATATCCTAAAAGAAGGATTTTATAGGCGGTCCTTTTATCAACAAAGTATCCTCCGCATGGCTCATCATGGCATGTTTTCAATATTTTAGGTATTTCATCTCCTCGTACACATCTTCTAATGATGAGATCTGGACATGTCTTGTATAATTCATAATTTACCCATGAATATGATGTACTCATTTGAATTATTCTTCTCTTTTATCTAGAAACAGATATGATGGTAGTTTTCCTGTGGCTAAGTAATTGGAAACATCTGTAAACCATGGAGATTTAGTAGATATTGCAAAAAAATATTCATCAAGAAAACTATCCTCTACTGGTGTATCATTATTATCATTTTGAATTCTAAACAAAAAGTCAACAATTGTGTTTTGTTTTCCAGGTCGATCTAAAATGATGATATTGAATTCTTGCAATAGTAGCAACCATCTTGTGATTCTAACATTAGTAATAGATTTAGTCATTAGATATCTAATTGCAGAATGATCTATGTGAATGAAGGTTTCATAGTCAGTAATGTAATGTCTAAACTTGTTAATAACATGGACAACAACTAGAAACCCTTTTTTAGTAACAATATAATTTAACTTGGTAGGAGTCAAATTCTTACTTGTACAGTAGATGACATGACAGATCAATACTTTTTGTCTTAATACAGCTCCCAGAGTCGTATCTGAAGCATCAGTTGAGATATGAAAATTTGTTTTCTAGTTTGGTCCTCTTAAAATGGGTCTTTCAATATCTTTTCTTTTAAAGTTTCAAATTCCATTTGGCACGCAGGGTTCCAGCTAAATTCACAATCCTTAGTGAGCAATTTGAAGAGAGGAGATGGAAATTTTGCGAAGTTTTTGTTAGATGATCCAAAATAAATTTTATCATAGGTTATAATGTTTGAATGAAATAATTATTAATTTAAGATATTAAATTAATAATTATTATTCTAGAATATTTAATAAATCTTTGAGATATTTAGAAATAGAAATTTGTTATTAAAAATTAGGACTCTAGAAAAGAGTCATTTCCTAGGCTCTAAGTTAGGAGTGAAGTTAGTAGAATGGTTAGAAGCTCATTTATTGTAAATGGACACTTGTTTATTTTCCAAGTGATCCATAACTAGATTAAGTTAGAACATAGAGCTTATAAATAGGTTAGTTTCCTATTTTCATTTTAGTGTGTAATGAGATAATGTGAGAGTGTGAGTTTACATGTGTAAACTCCTGTAATTTGCTATGTAATATTTTTGCATGATCAATAAATTTATGTGTCTGAGGACACTTTTGCATTTACATGTGGTATCAGAGCTACGGTAAAGTTGCAGCACATATGTGGAGGAGGATTCTAGCTCTACCAAGTCGTGGAAAACTCAACTCCATTGAATCGATCAACAAAAGATTGGTATGAAGTTTGTCAGGTTTTTTGAACAGAAATTTGATTATTTGATTTTAGATTTGTAAATTCTAAAATCATTTTTTAAAAGCCACTACAAAATCTGTGTGAATTTTTCTATTTCAAATTGTTTGAGTAAAAAAGAAAAAGGGAAAGCGCTGTATAATTCTACATTTATAAGAAAAATCTCCAGAAGAAAGAGGAAAGCGTTGTTGATATAGCGCATCAGCGCTGAAGGAAAGAGTCGAGTCTGGCATCGATTTACATGTGGCATCGATCCTGCATTTACATGTGTTACTTATGTAATTTGCGCTTCTGCGCTACCTGCATTTACATGTGTTAGATGTGATCTGCGCTTCTGAAACCAACGTTATGTAAATGTGATACTTCTGTAACCAACGTTATGTAAATGTGTTACATGCGATACTTATGTAATCTGCACTTATGTAATCTATGCTTCTGAAACCAGCGTTCCAAGCGTATGAACCAGTGTATAATTGAACCCAAAAGCCGTGTTTAATTGTGAAGCGTTACAATTGGTGTTCGATGGAACTGTTCGTTGATGTCATTCTACCTTTTCAAATGTGATATGGTGCGCGATGTTCTTATAAGACAGAGAAAACAAGAAATTTGTTCTCAACCGATTGAACTGCATTTCACTGCATGCGTTGTTTGGCTGAAGGCAGTGTTGAAAACTGAGGTGTATTTTTTTGAAGCAGCGTTAATATTTTTTCATACAGAAAGCAGTGTTGGAAATCCCCTATTTTTTTTGAAGCAAAGTTAATATTTGTTCATACTGAAAGCAGTGTTGACAGCATTTGTTTGCAACAAAAAAAACAGCGTTTAATTGGAAGCGTCGTTCAATTGAAGCCAGCGTTTAATTTGAAGAAACATTTAAAACAACCAGCGTATGTAGAGCCAGCTGTTCTTGAACATTTAAACAACCAAATTATGTGCTACTTCTGAAATTTGACACCGGCCAAATTGGAGAGACAAGAATTTTTTTTTCTTTTTGTAATTTTAGAGAGACAAGGCATAAGAAGTCCTTTATTGGAGAGATAAGGAATAGTGATAAGGTGCATTAAAATATTTTTTTGGGGAGTGAGAAAGTATTTTTTTTGTAATGTTTTTTTTGGTGTAATTGGGTATTGTAATTTTTTGGAGTAATAAGGATATTTTTTCCTTGTAATATGTTTCTGTGGTGATATTGTAACTTAAAGTAATTTTACTTTGATGGGGGGTAATTTTTTACCAGATTGTGCAAGAGCACTATTGTAAAAGTCAAATTTTGAAAGTTGCCTTGTAAATATTTGAGAAATTGACTAGAGCCAAGTGCAAAGCTCAGTCAATTTTCTCCTGTTTCAACGACTATTCGAGGGTCAAGGCCAAGCCCCGATAGTTCTTTTTTTTGGCATCGTGTGTTGCTGTTGTGCATCTTGATATTTTTTTGGAGCTTGATTCGTGGTGTGAAGTTTAAGCACTACAATTTCTAAGTTGATTAATTTATTTTCTGATTCCGACAAACTTGAAGGCTCAAAATCTTACAAAACACGACAACGCCTCATCGAAAGCACTCTTGTTTATAATGAACTATGGCATGATATTTGTGATGGAGATGTAAAGCCAAATAAACATACAGATGCAGCTGCACTAGAAAAATGGGAAGTTAAAAATGCCAAAGCATTAGCTCTCATTAAATCTTTTGTCAATGATGAAATGTATGTCCATATCGAAAATGCTAAAGATGCTTGGTCTATTTTGAGAAATTTTAAAGAGTTGTTTGAAATTCAGCCTCAATCAAAAAGAGTTTAACTACAATTAAAATTGTTGCATCAAAAATTCACTGAAGAAGGAGATATTCTTGAATACATCTCCAGACTTAAGAATATTAAGCAGGAAATTGTTAATGTTGGTTTTCAAGGAGTTGATGATAGTTTTATGGTCACAATTTTAATTGTTGGGCTTCCTTCTTCCTACACACATTTTTTGGAAACTCTACAGCTAAGTGGAAAGTTAGAAAAGCTAAATTTTGATGAGCTCTGCGAAATGTTGACTCAACATGATAAAACTTCTGGGAAGAAAAAGAAAGTTGGTGAAGATGTTTTTCTCACAAAAGCCAGTACTAGCAACTCCTCAGTTGAAAATTCCAAAAACAAAGGCAAAGGTAATTTTAATCAAAATCAAGCAGCGCAAGGTTGTGGTCGCAGTCAACACAGAGGAAACAACTCCAACAGAGGCTCCAATTCAGGAAAAAATAATTCTCAAGGCAGAGGTAACAATCAAAACAGAGGCACAGGACAGAATCCAGGGAGAAGACAATCTCAAAACAAAGGACAAAGCAGAGTTCGAGCACAGTCTCAAGGCAGAGGACAGTCTCAAGGAAGAGGCACTGATTTGAGTCAAATTGATTGCAGGCGATGTAACAGAGTTGGTCACTATGCTTCAGATTGTCGCACATCTATTAATAAAATTTCTAAGTTTCAACAGCCTTCAGCACATTTTTCAAATGATCAAGATCAAGATGATAATGACTTAGAATATGTCTTCACTTCTTCACCAGCAATCCAACTTTCCTCCTATATTAAGAGTGATTATGAGGATTCTTGGATTTTGGATTCAGGAGCGACTTAGCACATGACCTGTAGACGAGATTTCTTTTGGAATTTTCAAGAGTGCCATCTTAATTCCATCTTTCTAGTAGATGATACCAAACATACGCCGTATGGAAAAGGTGCAGTCACAGTTTTTCTCCCTGTCATTGGAGAAAAATTGATTTCCAATGTATGGTATGTACCCACCTTTAAGAAAAATTTGTTGTCTTTGGTCATGATTCGACAAGTTGGACATCAAATAATTATGAAAGATGGCTCAGTTAAGATTAATTCAGTTAAACAGAACTTCCAAACAGTGATGACAGGATATGAAGACGGAAAACTGTTAAGGATGAAAGGAACAGTTATTCCAAGGCATTCTGATTTTGCAGGGGCAATTACTACAAAAATTTCACCGATAAGATTATGGCATGTAAGATATGGACATTTTAATTTTGACAGTCTTTCTCAATTTCAGAAACAAGGGATGGTTAAAGGACTTCCAACTTTCAATAAGGAAAATGCAAAATGTGAAGCCTGCATTTATGGCAAACAGAGTCGAGAAAGTTTTCCAACAAGTACATGGCGCGCAAACAGGCTGCTACAACTAGTTCACAGTGATGTGTGTGGTCCACTACAAACTTCATTAGGTGGTTGCAAATATTTCTTGATCTTTATTGATGATTTCAGTAGAATGACTTGGGTTTACTTCTTGAAAAACAAGTCAGAAGCATTTGAGAAATTTAAAAATTTTCGACAACTTGTTGAAAATGAGGTCAAAGAAAAGATAGGTACTCTCAGGACAGATAATGGGGGAGAATTCAATTCAAATGAATTCAAAACTTATTGCAGTGAAAATGGCATCAAGCGACATCTTACAAATGTTTACACTCCACAGCAAAATGGAGTCATAGAAAGGATGAATCGCACATTATTAGGCATGGCAAGATCCATGTTAACTTTCAAAGGGTTAAGTCCAACATATTAGGCAGAAGAAATCCATACAACTGTCTATCTAAGAAACAGATCTCCAACTACTTCTTTAGAAGGAATCACCCCTTATGAAGTTTGGTTTGGTTTCAAACCTAAAGTTAAACATATTCGAGTTTTTGGATCCATCTGTTATGCCTTAGTTCCTAAAGAAAAGAGAACTAAGCTTGATTCAAGAAGTTTTAAATGCACCATGATTGGCTATTTAGATGAAAAGAAAGGGTATCATCTTTTGACCAATGGAAAATTTATTTTGAGCAGAGATGTCATTTTTGATGAAACAGAGAGTAAGAGTGCTGAAGAAATCGAAATTCTTCTTCACAAGTTATAAACTAAGGGCAGTAAAAGGAAATAAAATATGCAAAGTCAACCAACTTAACCAAATTGGTATGAACTTGATTTTCCTTCCTCTGAAGATGAGTCATCCAATCCATCTACTTCCACAAAATCATCTGGATCTTCTAGCAGTTCATCAACATCTCCAAGTAGCAGTAGTTCTTCTAACAGTGATTCTCCAGATTCACCACCTAAACGACGAACATCAGTTTACATTAATCCCCTTTACAATGATGGGGACTTCTCAGCACCTCAAACAAGTGAGCAACAACTTCCAAAATGGGCAGTTCAACTATTGAAATATGTAAGGCCTAATGAACAAAACAAAACAGGAACAAGGGCATCAAAACGAAATGAAGGAAATTTTGCTTTGATAGCAAATGATTTTACTGAACCTTCTTCTTTTCAAGAGGCAGTAAAACATAAAGCATGGAAACAAGCAATGGTTGATGAATATCAGGCAGTTCAAGACAACAACACTTGGCAACTTGTTGATTGTCCTCAGCATGTTAAACCTATTGGATGCAAATGGGTTTATCGAATTAAGTACAAACAAAATGGTGATATTGACAAGTATAAAGCACGCCTTGTTGCTAAAGGATTTGCGCAGCAGGAAGGAATCGATTATGAGGAGACCTTTGCTCCCACAGCCAAATGGAACACCATCCACCTCACACTTGCCTTAGCAGCTCAGAAAGGGTGGAAAGTTCATCAAATGGATGTCAAAAGCGCTTTTCTCAATGGGGACTTACAGGAAGATGTATACATGACACAACCACTAGGGTTTGAAGTTAAAGGGAAAGAACATAAAGTCTGCAAATTAATCAAGGATTTATATGGATTAAAACAAGCTCCCCGCCCTTGGTATGCCAAAATGGATGAATACCTTCGCAAAGTTGGTTTTCATCGTAGTGAATCTGATGATACTTTGTATGTGTGCCAACAGGGAAAATATCTGGTCATTCTCATTATGTATGTCGATGATTTGATCATCACAGGAAACAATGATGATCACATTGAACAGGTGAAAAAGGAGTTACATGCAGGTTTTAAGATGACAGATTTGGGACTACTTCACTACTATCTTGGAGTTGAAGTATTCCAACGTCCACATCAGATCTTCATTTCCCAGAGTAAATATGCAGCAAAAATTCTTCAGCGATTTGGAATGCAGGATTGTAAGCCTGTCCTTACCCCTATGGAACAAAACTTAAAACTTTCAAAATTTGAAGGGGGGGGAAGAGTGGACAGCACGACTTACAGACAGTTGATTGGCAGCTTGATTTATTTGACAACCACTCGTCCTGATCTATCTTATGCAGTCAGTGTTCTTTCACGTTTTATGCAGGAACCATTAGACAGCCACTGGAATGTAGCCAAAAGAGTTCTTCGATATATCCAAGGAACAAAATATTTTGGTCTTCTTTACAAAAAGACTAAAAATTTTGTACTTGGTGGATTTTCAGATGCCGACTTTGCTGGCAGTATTGATGATAGGGCATCAACCTCAGGTTACTTAATGAACATGGGGTCAGCTGCAGTTTCCTGGAGTTGCAAGAAGCAAAGTACAGTGGCCACTTCTTCAGCAGAAGCAGAGTATATTTCAGCATGGGAAGCAACATGTGAGATTGTTTGGTTACGTCGAGTTTTACAGGACTTGGGGATTCCTCCAGCAGAAGCTACTTCATTATTCATCGACAATCAATCAGCAATAAAGCTTGCCAAGAATCCAGTTTTCCATTCAAAGACAAAGCATGTGGACACCAAGTATCATCATATCAAATCTCTCATTGCAAAGGACGTCATCAAGCCAGTGTTTTGCCCTTCAGAAGATCAGACCTCCAACATTTTCACAAAACCTCTTGGTAGAATAAAGTTTACTAAGTTCAGGGATGAACTTGGTATCTGTTGTAATGTATCTTTGGATCATAGGGGGGAATGTTAGATGATCCAAAATAAATTTTATCATAGGTTATAATGTTTGAATAAAATAATTATTAATTTAAGATATTAAATTAATAATTATTTTTCTAGAATATTTAATAAATCTTTGAGATATTTAGAAATAGAAATTTGTTATTAAAAATTAGGACTCTAGAAAAGAGTCATTTCCTAGGCTCTAAGTTAGAAGTGAAGTTAGTAGAATCGTTAGAAGCTCATTTATTGTAAATGGACATTTGTTTATTTTCCAAGTGATCCATAACTAGATTAAGTTAGAACATAGAGCTTATAAATAGGTTAGTTTCCTATTTTCATTTTAGTGTGTAATGAGAGAATGTGAGAGTGTGAGTTTACGTGTGTAAACTCCTGTAATTTTCTATGTAATATTTTTGCATGATCAATAAAGTTATGTGTCTGAGGACACTTCTACATTTACAGTTTTCTATAAATATTCTATAGTATCCTGTAAAACAAAGAAAAATCCTAACATATTTTTGACATTTTGGGATTACTAATTTGTAAATAACTTCATATTTAGATAGTCCACCTTAATTCCATTCCCGAAAATAGGGTGTCCTAAAACAATTCCTTCAGTAAACATCATAAAACATTTTTTATGACTTAATGAGAGATTTTCTTCCTTAAATATTATGAGAACTTTTTCTAAATTTTCAAGGGCTTCTTCAAAAGAATTTCCATAGATTGTAAAGTCACCCATATACACTTCCACACAGTCATGTATTAAATCAGAGAAAATTCCTAATAATTCTCTTTGGAATGTTGAAGGTGCATTGCATAATCCAAAAGGAAGTACTTGGTAAGCATAAGTGCCCCATGGATAGGTAAATGTGGTTTTATCTTGGTTTTTGGGTGCTACTTGAATTTGATTATACCCACTAAAACCATCCAAGAATGAAAAATATTTATTCCGTGCTAATGTATCTAAAACTTGATCTATGAAAGGTAATGGAAAATGATATTTTAAAGTAGCTTTATTCAACTCCCTGTAATCAATACACACCCTCCAATTTCCATTCTTTTTAGCGCCAATTTCTAAATGTGAAACCCACTGACTCTTTGATATTGGATAAATAAATTTTACATTCAATAGTTTTTGTAGTTCTTCCTTTACAATTTCCCTAACATTTGGATTCATTCTTCTTTGAAGTTGTATGATTGGTCTAGAATTTTCCTCAATATAGATATGATGTATGCAAGTTTCTGAATTGATTCCTTTCAGTCAGTGTACTCCCATGTATATGCAAAAGAATGTTTTTGCAATGTTTTGATTAACTCTTCTTTTTGAAATTCTTCTAGGTTTTTGTTTATGTTTAAGGTTTTACCTGGAAATATTTCAATTGAAGAATTTCCAAATTCTTCCATAGAATATAAAGACATTTGTCTTGATGATAAGTATTCAATATTACATTATTCTTGAAAATCTTGAATACTCTCACATTGTGAAGACGATCCATGATTTTCTATTGAATTTAAAATTTGACTTTCTTCACTAATGTATGAGACAGTGAAAATAGGTTTTATGCCATTGTCATCATCCATCCATTCTTCATTTTCTACTTCTATCATTGCTTTTGCTGGAGGATATAGAGTGAATTTCTTTGTTGAAATTCCATCAGAAATAAACATATCACCAAATCTACAACTGATGAAAGCATCAACTGTAGCTAAAAAATTTATTCTTAATATTAAGGGATGTCCTCCTAAGTTATTAGTGGGAGTTAAGATCATAAAGTCAACTAGATATTACAAATAATCTAAGGATACATAAATGTCTTCTAATACACCATCAGGTTTGATTACTGATCTATATACTAATTGTAGTAATGTTGGTGTATATTGAAGATTTGGAAGTTTTAGTTGTTCCATGGTTTGTTTACTCACAATGTTTATGGTTGATCCTAAGTCGATCAATGTATTTGGGATCTCAATACCATTGATGTGTGTTTTTACAATGGGACTTCCTAGATCCAAATATTTTTGTATAGTTGTTTCTCCCATAATGATATCTGCAATTTTTCCGACTAATTGTATTTTCTTTACTTCATTTATTTTTCTTCCAAATTTCTTTATACTCAACTCTCTTACTATTTTTGCAAGGATTTTAATTTCCTTAATGGCTTGTCACAAAGGAATTTTGAGATGAACATTATTCAATTCATCTAATACATCATAGTTAGGCAACCAATATTTTTTCTACCCCTCCGTCAATTTGTAATATTTCAAGGAAAGGATGTTTAGATATAGATATTGAAGGTTTCTTTATGATAGGAGTTGAGTTTATTTGATTTTATTGTGTTTGATTTTGAAAAGTTTGATTCTGATGAAGAGATGTCCCTTTTCCAGAATGATTATTTTTGGTTTGAAGATTTTTATTTTGATGAAGAGAAATTTCCTCATCAAGGTGGTTAGCTTTTTCCTAAATAACAACAGAGGGGTTTTATTTTCTAATATCATACCATATATAAGTTTAACATTGTTTATATCTAGTGGAGTTATCATATAAGTTTGGAAATTTTGTCCTTGCATGTTATAAATATGTTGTGCATTTTTATTGTTTGGGTTTGGGAGTGGCTGAGAAGGTAGCTAGTTTGGCCTTTGTGGAAATGGTAATGAAAGTTGTGGATTATGATTTGGAAATTGAGGTTGTTGACTGGTTTGAAGAAAATGTTGTGGAGTATAGCTTGAATAATATTGTGGATATTGGTGCTATTGAGAATATATCCCATAAGGATTTTTCATTCCTTGTGCCTAAGGTTGATGCTGAGACCAAGATTGCTGCCATGGCATTGATGAATTCGAATTATTCTATGGGGGCTAAATATACATCTGGGTGTTAAAACATTTAGTTTGTGGCCCTTGCCATGGTCTTCTAGAAACAAAACAAAGAGGATCTACTGGTTGTGGGGCTATTTCCACTTGGAAAACAACCTTAAGACCTGTTATAGGAGGAAATTTCTTTGTTTCATGACTTTATGTGCATATGACACAAGTGTCTATGATTTTTAAATCAAGATGACATTCTCTTAAGGTGTTTTTCTTTCTACATTTAGGAAAGAAGATAGATAAGGAATCACTTTCAGGTCTTTGCTTGTTTTGTAACTTTAATGTGCCTATTTTTTCACTAAGAGTCCCTAGAATATCTATTTTAAATTCATCAAGTAAATTTCCTATTTCTTCCCTACTTACTATTCCAGCTGCAGATTTATTCAATCTAGGGAGAACAATATCTCTTGTACTTCTCCCAACTCTTGATTTTCCTCTTGAAAGATGTATGCATAATTCATAGATATCAGGTAATGACAGTTGAGAGATGTCTACTTTTCCCATCACATTAAGAATACATATCATTTATCTCTAATGGCTTTCAATAGGAGATATTTTAAAGTGTCTATATTGAAATTTTCCATCTTAGCTCCTTTTACATTGTAATTGAATATTTCAATTAGGTCCTCTAAGTTTTCATCCTCTCTTTGCATCATCTTAAAAACTTCATATTTCCGATTATGAGTTTTGTAGTAATCCTTATATTTTTGTAATAATGCACTTTTCATTTCCTCCCATGTCCTAATAGAATGTGCTATTAAGCCCATGAAGAATTTTAATGTTCCATTCTTAAGTGTTGCAGGAAATAATTTCAATTTTTGAGAATCAAGTAAGTAGTCATATGATCTACATAAAACCTCAAATTAAAATAGAAATGTTTCAGGATCTTCACTCCTTAATCCATGAAAATTGGGAAGGATGGAGGGTGAAATATTCTTCATTGCGGTGGTTTTATCCTAATCTAATATAGGAAATCCAACAGGGTCTTCTCTATTTTCTTCACCTCTTCCTCCTCCATTTCGTTCACCTCTATTTCATCCACCTCTTCTACCTCCTCCAATCCTACGTATACATTTTCCGAGCCTTAATGTTTCTCCATTAGAATTGTGTACTTCTCCTTCTTCAACCATTGTATATTCCTCAAAACTAATATAGGTTTCTAAATTTGGAGTTATTTGTTCCTCTTCTGGTTCCTCTATCAATAATATATTGAAGAATATTTCTTCCTCCTCTTCACTAGTGATTTCTAGTTCTCGGGCTAACATTTGCTCTCCTGCAGAGGTTAAAAATACTATTCCTTCTGTTGGGGATCTAGGGTCTTCTTCTTCTATAACTACTTCAATTGATGAAGTTGGAGAGTCTCTAGGTTGATTTTTTGATCTTGAGACTTTAGGAAGTCTATGTCTTATTGCTAAGAATGGAATACAAGTTTGAGATGATGGTATGGTACTACGAGGTCTTGATGGAGTGAGTGGTGTTGTTGGGATCAAACTTCTAAATTTAGCTACATATATCCACTAGAATATATTTGTCTACGCATGTCATTTTTTTTTAGATTTAAGAGATAAGGCTCCTAATTACACTTCCCCAACAATGACGCAAAAATGTTTAGTCAATTTAATGTCTTAAATTGCTATCATAAATTATAGACCAGAGTTAGTAATCTTATGAAGTGAAGGTGCACTATATATGCTAGAATCCTTTTCTTTCTTAATTCATTGTGTTTGATTTTATATGTTTGTTTGGATTTTTCATTTATCTTGAATTTTTAAATGAAATTAAGAAACTAAGAAATGATGAAGTCTAATTTTAACTATCAAAACTCTAATGAGAATTCTATTTTTAACTGATCTAAGATGCAAATAGAAACAAGAAGGGATTTTAATCTTTTTGTATGTTTTTTAGTTTTATGAGAAGATAAGAAAGTAACTTCACTTAAAGAATAATTTTAATGCTTGAAAAATATTACTAAGAAGGAAGAAAAGGGAACGTTTAATATTAATCTAGAAAAGAAGTTGATCTATAAATTAATCTTAAAGAAAATATTCTAATGACTGAAAGGTGAAATTTACAATAATGAAGAAAATGAAATGTTCATCTAAGAAGGAAAATTGATCTATGATGAATCTATATTGCATAAAAAGAAGTCAATCTAAGTGATAAATATTAACTATGATAGACTATTCTATGCCGACAATTATGATAAGGTTATCTCTAAAACATATATCTAAATTAATTCTAAACCTATTTAATTAAGGAGCAAGACATCTAATTAATCATATATTAATCTAAACAACAATTTTAATCCTCTATATCTAATTCTACAAAAATATATGTCAAACTTTCTTCTATCTACGAAATTAAATATGTGTCTAAATTAATCCTATGAAAACAAAGTATCTATTTAACTCTAATTGTGTTCAATGATGAAACTATAATATTGTTCAATGATGAAACAAAGCATATATTTTAATATAAGTTCTACAAGTATGAATATAAAACCAACAGTACTAAATCTAAGTAACTATGCTTAGTAAAATTTAGGAACTATTTGAAACGAGGAAAGAAAATAGAGCATTCATCTACTGTGCAAAACTAGAATGCATTTCTGATCTATAAAACGAAAAATGAAACATGTTTTTACCATGCAAGAGAATGCAAGATAGGTTTCATTATATTAAATATAAATTCTAACAGAGTTATTATATCGATATGTTTCAGGAAGTCAAAACAAATAAAGCTTTCAACTATGCGGAAAACTGTAATATCCCTTTTTCAGGAATATTGCCAAGCTGCTCAATAGGAACGTTGTATAAGGAAATATGGAAAAATAAAACATAGGAAAAAGCTTGGTTCCACTTGAATATTCTGTGTGGGACTCAAATATGAAATATCTTCAAACAAAAATCAAGTTAGATCTGCTAAACAGATCTCCGACACTGGTAACAATGTAATGTCCTCTTTTTGAAACATTAACAATCAACAATATGATCTAAAATAGAGATTGAATGAAGGGGAATTTAATAAATATGTCACCTCTAAAGAGAGGGTGAGATTCAGAGGCTATCTAGCCCTTTTCAAACTCTGTCGATAGACTCTTGTCGAGAGGTAATATCCCAAAAGGGTTTACTCAGTAAATCATACCTAGAAAACGCATTATTCAGGTATGATGGCTTAATAAACCATAAAATGTGTATTCAAACACTCAAAAACCAATATAAATAACAACAACACTCTTTACTCAGCTTTTAACATCAGAAAGATGGGGAAAAGCATCATTTTATGCACTAAAATGGGTGTATAAGAACATATGCGTAAAATTAAGGGCCAAGGTTCTGGAATATGTTATATTATGATAAGAGGGACTCATATGTAGAATTTAAGAAAAAAAAAAAAGTTTTTATATGTTAAACAACTCCTCATTCCCAACTAGTCAAGAAAAACCCTGATTTCCCATGACCTAAATTATGTAGAAAAGTGCTGAAGCTTGGGCAGCTTAATTTCTGAAGGGTGTCACTGATTTTATGCAGAAATTTCATTATTCAGGTTCATAATAATATTCATTTAGCTTATTCATGGAAAAACAGACATTTCTATGAAGAAAAACCCTGCAATGAGTTGCTGCAACACATAGGAAAAAGACTGCAGACTATATCAGCGTTATTTTTCAGGGGTTTTAGCTGTTGTAAGTGAAAAATAAGATATATGACATATCTAGAAACCACTCAGCCTTCTCTACAAGATCCCCTTGGAATTTCATCAAAATAATGCCGGAATAAGTGTAGATCTGACATATAAGCTACAAAACTGCAGAATGCTCAGAATTTCTGAAGATGAATTTATTATAATAGATATCAGATCTAAAAATAGCTGAAGTAGTAGCTAAATCAAATATTTACAAAGTGAGAGGCAAGCCTCAATCACTGAAGATCATCTATTGCACAAAACTGAAATAACAATAAAACCCCAAGTGTAGAAAACACAGTTCTTGAGAGGGACTGTGCAGTAGCTAAATAAAAATGAAGCACATGCTATACAATACAAATCTTAAATACAAATAAGAGAGAGACCCTCTTCCGAGTGGTCACAAGACACCCTCCCTGAGAGAGAACTCCTACAAAACACTAGATCTCTGCAGATCTAGGATACCACTTGCTGCAAATGATAGTAGTTGCAAAACCCTCAATGGGCCAGTGTTGCTCATGAAAATGGAGCTTGGTATCAAACCAAATAGTGGCTCACTTTAGTACATTCTCCTCCAAGAGCTACTCAAGTAAGGAGGGAGGATTCCTAAACAAGAAATCCTCTTCCCTTAGGCTAAACAGCCTAGAGAGCTAGAGTTTCTCAAGCAACCTCTATTTCGAAATATCATCAACAACCATCTCTTGAGCCCCCACCTCCTTTTTATAACTTGAAGGGGTGCATAAACCCTAAACCACTTCAATGGAATTAACCCCTTTCACATTGGAACCTTCTTCTAAAACTGTGTTGGTTCTCCAAGGTGGTCCAATTTCTGTTCACACACAAGTGGATTTTTGTTGCAAAGGCCCAAATTTATCCTTTTTCACATTGGGCATGTATTTATTCTTTGATTTAAGGAGCTTTGCATGTCATCCTCTACATTTTATTCATCAAACAATAAGATAGCTACAAAATGAAGTATTCCTATTAGCTTGGGATAAATAGGAATATTACAGTCTTCCCCCTTCAAAATGTTTATTGTCCTCAAGCAACTGCAAGGAAGAACCACACTTCTCCTTCCCTTTTTTGTGGCCTCATAAATGGATCCCACCATAGCTGCAAATTATAAGCAATGAATCTACCCTCCAATGACCTTCTCCAAGTGAAAATAGCAAGTGTACATCATGAGAAATGGGAGGTACAAGTAGTGATCTTCTTGTTGCTCAATGGCCTCATCAGGTAGGAGTGATGAAGAGCATGGGGAAAATTTTTCCCAATGAGTGTCTCTGACACCCATGCTATCATCCAAATAAAAGGAGCCATCCTTGATAGCTCATAAAAACAATCATTAATCCCCATGATGTGCATTGAGTAGGGGCTATAAGGCTGGAAATGAGGGATGAATATATCCAACCTGCGTTGTCCCTCTTCCCACTGTTGATGGATGTGGAGCTGTGGATCTTGGGCTGCAAAAATGTGGTCACCATGAAGCCAAAAGGAATATGAAACTTCATGATCTCCTCCATTTATTTCAGTGAGCCTCCTTGCCCACCCTCTTATGCATACAGTGAACAATTTATCTTCACCATATGTGATCCAAAAGACATGTGGACTAAGTGCCATATGATGTGCTGGATGGTGACAATAGTCCCTCCCTTGAGACCAGCGTTGTCCATCATCTTGCTCCCTCAAGTCATGATACCATAAGTCGCCATCCCACCACTTGCTTGCTGAAATAAGCTTCTTCAAAGCTTGGAAATGATAGAGGAAAATAAGTGTTGGCTGAATGGAGATCAAGCAAAACATGTCTTGCTCTAATTTCTCCCATGTGAGAGGCTCCCCTTCATGATAAAAACTCAATGCATGAACCTTTGTAGAAGATGATACAATGTACCATGCAGCAGCCACAAAAAGTTCCCTCCTCTTCTAGGAATACAAATTAATATGGGAGAGTGCATTCCCAATGGATACATTCATCCAATGTATCATTCCTCCTCTCCCACATATGCTCCTCATAAGAATAGAAACAACAACAACATAGGGAGCAAGAATAGAAATCATGTTGGCTGCCATATGCAACAAATGTGAGTGGCAATGATCCCTCATATGCAACCAATGCAGTTTGGACCTCAACTGCAAAAGAGACTGCTGAAAAATGTGGTCTCCCAACCACTTGAATGTTGCCCCAATCTCTTCATAAGCTTGGAGGAACTGAATGATAGATGAGGCAACGTAAGTATGTTCTCCAAATAAAAATCCCTCCCCAAGTCCTCCTAGGGAGAGGTCAACAATACTGCTCATGGCCTTAAGTAGACCATGCAACCACAAAGAAAGAATGCTCCTCCTTGGAGCAACATTCTGCACATGTATGGTTAAGGAAGCAATATGTAAATCAACAAGTAAATAAACAATGTCCTTACCATAGCTTTTGCTCATGCAAAGGCAGCAGCTCATAGATGAGCCTCCTTCCATCCTCAAAGAGAAGAGAGGAGACTGCTTTAACTCTTCCCAAGATTCATGTGCATGCACAGATCCCATGCCAAATGTAGATGTGGAAAGGTTGTTACCCTTCCACTGTTTCTCCTACCACAACGTAGAAACTGAAATGAGAGTAGGGTTGGATGATATTGAGATACTGTTTCTCTCCTCCTTGAGCCTACCCAAGACTCTCAATGCTGCATCAAGACCTCCCAAGGTCTCCACTTCTCTGAAATCAATGACAAATGCCTCACCATGTGAAGCACTCACCTCCTCTTATTGATCAAGTGTCCTCCTTGGTGCAATTTCTCCAGGATATGAGACATCATCTAGTGGTGACTGAATACATGAATAGAGAAAACCCTCCATGCTTCCAATGCGCAATCCAATCACCTCTTTAGGTGCATCAACCTTCTGCAATAGATAGGAATGAGATTGGCCCTCTTCCCCATCTTCTCTCGGTATCTCCATGCTTTTGCACCTTCTCCACCTCAAGGGCTTGTGGAATGCAGCCCCTTTGATATCACCAAGGGACAATCTTATCCCTCCCTTACCATTCTTCCATAGTGCAGTGCAACTCTGTTGTTCTAGATCAGTAGCACATGGGAATGTAGATCTCTCCATGCAATGGACTGAAATGAGAACAGATGAATTATTGACCATACCTTGGTGAATGTAGAAGCAAGAAATTCTTTTGAAACTGTGTAGTATTCCTCCATTGAACATGAAGGCTGCTCCTCCAAGATTGGGCCAGTGCTGGTACAAGTCTCTACCCCCTCAACCTCCTTGAGATTTTCTTGAATACCCTTCAAGGTCTGGAAAAAGAGTAGGGGGATCTCTTTTTCTGTCATTCCTCATTCTCCTCTTTCTCTCAAAAAGAAAGTAGGTTTGGGACAAAATTGTAAATTAGATTGTGTGGCTGAATTCTCACACACATCATAAGAAGTACTGGGTACTTCTCCATCTTCTTGAAATTCTCTAGGAATTTCATTGTAGCTTCTTCCACTTTGAAACCCTATTGGAGTTTCACTGTACCCTTCTTCTTCCATTCGTTGAACCTCCTTGGAGAGGCCTTTATCTGATCTAAAAATTGATGAGAGTAATCTCATCCTCTCCATCAATATCATATCTACTTCTTCTCTTAGTTCACTGATAGCTTGATCTCACAAGCTGTGCCAGAGATCATGCTCTGATACCACTGTAATATCCCTTTTTCAGGAATATTGCCAAGCTTCTCAATAGGAACGTTGTATAAGGAAATATGGAAAAATAAACATAGGAAAAAGCTTGGTTCCTCCTGAATATGTTGTGTGGGACTCAAACATGCAATATCTTCACAAACAAATCAAGTTAGATCTGCTAAAAAGATCTCCCACACTGGTATCAATGTAATGTCCTCTTTTTGAAACATTAACAATAAAAAATATGATCTAAATGAGAGATTTAATGAAGGGGAATTTACTAAATATGTCACCTCTAAAGAGAGGGTTAGATTCAGAGGCTATCTGGCCCTTTTCAGACTCTGTCTATAGACTCTTGTCGAGAGATAATATCCCAAAAGGGTTTTCTTAGCAAATCATGCTTGGAAAACACATTCTTCATATATGATGGCTTCAGAAACCATAAAATGTGTATTATAACACTCAGAAACCAATATAAATAACAACAACACTCTTTACTCAGCTTTTAACATCAGAAAGATGGGGAAAAACAACATTTTATGCATTAAAATGGGTGTATAAGAAAATATGCATAAAATAAAGGGTCAAGGTTCTGGAAGATTTTATATTAGTCTAAGAGGGACTCACATGTCGGGTTTTAGCAAGAAAAAATAAGCTTTTCTATGTTAAACAGCTCCTTCTTCCCGACTATTCAAGAAAAACCCTGATTTCCCATGACCTAAATTATGCAAAAAAGTGTTGAATCTTGGGAAGCGTAATTTCTGAATGGTATGACTGATTTTATACAGAAATTTCAGTATTCAGGTTTATAATAAGATTCATTTAGCTTATGCATGGAAAAACAGACATTTCTATGAAGAAAAACCCTGCAATGAGTTGCTGCAACACATAGGAAAAATAATGCAGACTATATCAGCGTTATTTTTCAAGGGGTTTCAGCTGATCTAAGTGAAAACTCAGATCTATGACAGATATATGGCTTTAAAATCAGATCTATACTAGATATATAAACTACTCAGCCTTCTCTACAATATCCCCTTGGAATTTCATCAAAATAATGATGGAATAAGTGTAGATCTGACATATAAGCTACAGAACCGTAGAATGCTCAGAATTTCTGAAGATGAATTTATTATAACAGAGATCAGATCTGAAAATAGCTGAAACAGTAGCTACATCAAACATTTACAAAGTGAGAGGCAAGCCTCAATCACTGAAGATCCTCTATTGCACAAAACTGAAATAACAGTAAAACCCCAAGTGCAGAAAACGTCGTTCTTGAGAGGGACTACGCAGTATATGAATAAAAATGAAGCACATGCTATACAATACAGACCTGAAATACAAATAAGAGAGAGACCCTCTTCCGGGTAGTCATAAGACACCCTCCTTGAGAGAGAACTCCTCCAAAACACTAGATCTCTACAAATCTAGGATACCACTTGCTGCAAATGATAGTAGCTGCAAAACCCTCAATGGGCCAGCACTGCTTATGAAAATGGAGCTTGGTATCAAACCAGATAGTGGCTCATTTCAATACATTCTCCTCCAAGAGCTACTAAAGGAAGGAGGGAGGATTCCTAAACAGGAAATCCTCTTCCCTTAGGCTAAACAGCCTAGAGAGCTAGAGTTGCTCAAGAAACCTCTAATTCAAAATATCATCAACAACCATCTCTTGAGCCCTTACCTCATTTTTATAACTTGAAGGGGTGCACAAACCCTAAACCACTTCAATGGACTTAACCCCTTTCACATTGGAACCTTCTTCTCAAACTGCGCTGGTTCTCCAAGGTGGTCCAATTTTTGTTGACACACAAGTGGATTTTTGTTGCGAAGGCCCAGATTTATCCTTTTTCACATTGGGAATGTATTTATTCTTTGATTTAAGGAGCTTTGCATGTCCTCATCTACATTTTATTTATCAAAGAATAAGAGAGCAACAAAATGAAGTATTCCTATTAGCTTGGGCTAAATAGGAATATTACAAAAACTCAACAATTACTATGCGGAAAGTAGAAGAATTAAACTAAGAAACAATAGAATATTAAACTACTAACCTCTTCTGTGCAGGGACCCTCCATAATAGAATGGTTCTTAATTCACTTGTAACTAATTACACATCGGTGATTCTGAACATGCCTTCTCCATGAATTGATAAAAACGGAGTTTTAATGTGTAACAATATTACAATAAAAAATCAAGATTATTCCTAGTTTATACAACCCGGTATTTATAATAGAGTTGATTTAATTGTTTGAAGTGATCTCACCTAAAAGGAATAATTAAACTAGGAATAGAGCTCTAAACAGAAATGTAGTTTTCATATCTTTCATGATTTGCTACGTGGAGAGAAAATCGTGAAGATTTCAAATTCTCGCTCGCTTGTCTCGACACTCTACTTTGATTGACCCTTTGACCATGATTTTAGGGGTTATCCTTCTCGATCTCAGATAGGTAAGTAGGATAAAATCCATGAGTGAATAATTTCTAAAATACCCATATACTTCGCTCCTCTATTCCTTCTTCGGAACCTACTAAACAATGTCGATAGCTACAGAAACAGGGATTAGCTACATAATTGCATGAATTCTATAGATAAATGAAAATTTTATTCAAATAATAAGAAAATTAAAATATAAAAGAGAGATCATTTAAATACCTTTCCAGATTGAAAATGTGAAAACTAACACTGATTGAGCTTATGGATTTTGTCAAAAAGGAAGGAAAAGTAGTGAAATGGATGTCAAAAATAGAGACAGTCTTGAGGATCAACATTTATCGAGAAGAATATGGAAATATTTTTAAACTGTGTATCAGGTGTTCATGTGGCAGTACACGAGCCAGATTTGGAGTATGAGATCCCTTCACTCGAATCAACTAAACCACTGGAGGAGGTGTAACGTGAATAGAAATCAGTAATATTTTAGAAGATTTTAAAAGTGAAATTTTCAGCACACAGACTACACCGTTAGATGTTTTGTAGGCTAAAAAAATGCAAGCTAAGGTAGAGTGAGAATTGGCCATATTCTGTCCGCGATTCCAAAAGAAACACATTGAGAGGGAATTCCCATTGGACATGGTTCGAACCTATGCTATTTTCACTAAATAGAATTCAACAGAACAGTGTCCATCACTCCCAGGATTAAAATACGTACTCAAAGAAGCCGAGGAGGAGAAAGAACCTGTATACCTGATGGCTCAATGTCTATCATGGAAATCGTGTCCTCCAGGTATGATGAAAGATCCCTCCTCAATTTATTTTGGACAATACATGCAACATCAGAATCTTGGAAATGCATGGCAGGGATAGTCACCCTTTAACTCTGCCTGGAAATCTAAGTCATATTCTACTTCACCATGGATGAATCAATATTTTTCTGGATCAGGATGGCCAAATACCCAATATCCTACCCCATTGTGGAAAAATCTAGTTACTAACTCCTTTCACTCACAATGGTCGAACACACATGTGCAAAATTCAATATGGCCTCAAAATTCGCAGTGTCCTATGGGATTAGTAAATCCAACCTTGGGGGAGATCCCTCAATCTCAACCCATACTAAAAGCTCCATTTCGGTTACCTCCTAATCCTCAACCTCCGATGTGTCCTCAACTATCGGCCCATCCAAATCCTAACCCCAACAACAAACCTGTCCATTATATGCAAATCCTTGAAAATCCGGTCTATAAAGTAAACCCCTTAGGATGTAATGAGCTTCAGCTGAGATCTGGATGCATTGTTTCTCCTGAAGAAAATAATAATGATCAAGAGTGAGAAAAGATTAAAGAAGAATAGACTATGATAAATCCTTCGACTGTAGTTATTTCAGAAACTAAGCCAACAGAAAACACAATCAAGAAATGGAACCCTGAAAAAATCATAGCTACTTCTCCTCCATTCCCTGAAAGACTCACAATAACCAAACCAAAAATCTACCCTTAGTTTGATACTGTATGGGAATTAAAAAAATTGTGTATACAAATTCCACTCCTGCGAGCTATACGAGATATCCTGATTTTTGCCAAAATGATCAAAGAGTTATGCGGGAAAAAGCCTAGGAGAAAACCAAAAGATCCACCCATAGTTCATGTTGTAGGAACATTATCCAACCTCATTTGAGGAAAACAGGTTTCTGTTAAATATTAAGATCCAGGAAGTCTGGTCGTGACCATCCAAATATAAGGTTGCACTTTTTCCAAACACGTTGGTAGACTTAGGAGCAGCTATTAATCTTATGACCTATGAGAATTGTAATATCTTGGGTATCACAACTTTAAAACCAAACTCAACCCTGCTAGAATTAGCTGATAGGTCAATGGTCAAGCCTATAGGAACTTTGGAAGACATTACTGTCTCTGTAGACTCCTAGGAATATCCTATAGATGTCTTGTTCATCAACTCGAGAAGTATACTAGATGGACATCCGCTGATACTAGGAAGACTGTGATTAGCAACATCAGATGCATATATAGGATTTAGAACTCGCAATATGACAATTGTGAGAGGAAACATTGTCAAGAATATTGTTCTGTACCAGATAAACCCAGTTCGCCTATTGTAAATTTTCATTTACGCCCACCTAGATATCAAGAAGAAAATATGCATTCTCCCCTTTCCTTAGATGAGTCTCGGGGACTTAAAAATCTATTAGAGGATGATGTAATCAACAAATTCATCAATAAACTAGTTGTTATTGGAAACCCAACATACCAAATGCTAAAATATCTACTTGATAATGATGCATAAGGAAACACCTTAGAAAACTTAAATGACAATCATATTCTCACAACTGTTGTCCATAAAAACATTCCAATTGAAATAGAAACAGGAAAAAACCTTAATAGTAATGATGGTATGGAAAAACATCGGCAGCAGAAATTAACTAAGGTTCTCTGTAAATATACGAAATAATTTTCCTGGAAATATTTGTACATGAAATGTATTGACCCACAGTTGTGCACCCATCACATCTATATCAAAAAAGAAACCTGTCCTATTCAGCAGCCCTAGAGGAGGTTGAATCCGCACCTCAGAGACATTATGAAACAAGAATTATAGAACTGTTGGATGTAAAATTCATATACCCAATTTCAGATAGCTAATGGGTTTCCCTGTTAGTAGTCATCCCTAAGAAAAATGGGAAATGGAGGATTTGTGTAGATTATAGAGAACTCAATAAGGCTACCCAAAAATACCAGTTTTTGCTTCCTTTCATAGACCAAGTTCTTGATACATTAGATGGAAAGAGATTCTTTTATTTTCTAGATGATTTCAGTGGTAAAAATTAGATTCAGATTGCTCTAGAAGTCCAAGATAAAACCATGTTTGTCTTCCCATGGGGAACATTCGCATATAGATTTTTACCCTTTGGACTATGGAATTCTCCCTCAACATTCCAAAGATAAATCTTGAGCATTTATTATGACCTAATCAATGAGGGACTTGAGTTGTATTGGATGATTTTACTCCATTTGGGGATGATTTTGATCAAGCTCTGAATAATTTAGAAAAAGTCCTTGAACGGTGTATTTCTACCAGATTGTGTTTAACGAATGAAAAATGCCATATGATGATGACTGAAGGTGTAGTTTTAGGGGATTACATTTTTGCTATAAGAATTCAAGTGGATCCCACCAAGATTGAGGTAATTCTTAAATTTCCTACGTCCCACACAGAAATAGAGGTACGAAGTTTTCTCGATTATGCAAGGTATTATCACATATTTATAGAACATTTTTCAAAGATAACTACACCTTTATACACTTTAATAGAAAATTTCAAATTTGAATGGTCTTACAATTGTGATGTTGTGTTTGCAAGTCTCAAGGAACTCCTTTCGACAACTCCATTATTAAGAGGACCAAACTAGGAGCTACCTTTTCACATCTCCTCGGATGCATCAGACACAACCATAGGCATTGTTATTGGACAAGAGGAAGACAAAAAATATTATGATATCTACTATATCAGCAAAAACTTCACTCATGTTGAGTTAAAATATACAGTAACAGAAAAATAATTTTTAGTTGTTATACATGCTATTAATAAATTTCGACATTTTATAACAAGCTATCCAGTTTTTATGTAAACAGATCACTCTGTTATTAGATATTTAGCTAAAAAACCCATTACTAATGGCCGTGTGGCTCAAGGTTATTTTTGTTGAAGGAATTTGATATCACCATCAAGGATCGACCAGGAAAAGAAAACTTTGTGGCAGATTTTCTGTCTTGAGTACCTAAAATAGACGACCATCAGCCAATGGATGACCAATTCCCAGATGGGCATCTATTTTCTGTGACAATAAAAACACCCCAGTACGCTAATGTGGCAAATAACTTGGCGGTAGGTAAATTACCAACACATCTGTCACCATGAAAAAGGAAAGTGATCATACAGCACAGTGCATGTTTTTCCTGGATTGGTGGGTATATTTTCCACACTAGTTTTGATTTTCAAATTATAAGGTACATCAAAGAAGATGAATTTTATGACATCCTGAGGGCTTGTCATGAAGAACCCTACAGAGGACAATTTGCAGACCGCCTGTTAGCCAGCTATAAAATTTGTTATACCAAATGCTGGCTAAAAACTTTTTTGAGCCTTCAAGGAACAAATTTTATTAGTAAAAAGTGTTGGCTCTTGAAGACTCTTGAAGGCCTCCTGCCTCTGTCCTCAAATATTCACTAGTGTGCCTATTCCCCTTTCAGAATCCTGTTGATTCCCAAGAAAGAATACTGCTGCAAGACCCTTTTCCCCCTTTTTCCCCTTTTCCAAAGCTAACCTCATTTTCTATCCCTCTATTTCCCATGAAAATCCCTCATTTTCATGTTTTTCCCATTCCCCCTTAATCAAAATACTTTTTACAAGGTTTAAAGACTCCTTCTTTGCCTTATCCGAACCCCTCTAACCCTTTGAAAATCATTCAAAAACCATAAAAATCACATTTTTTATGGTGTGGACTCAAGCCCCCTTGGGCTAAGTCTAAAGCCCCTTCCTCCATAAAACCCAGTCATATTATCCTCCATACACCCAAAGGTCCCACAGTCGGGTGCCAAGCCACTTCGTAAATAATATTTTAAACCTTGGTTTATTTAAAAAAAAAAAAAAAAATCGTCGGCTTTATTATTTTATAAAATTTCCGCAAGTTCCAATTTTAAATAATTCTGCATCGTCAATCTAATCTAAATATCAAACGGCATGGAGTCCATCTCTCCTGTGGTCCCCGCATTCCACTCACCATTCTGAAAACCACGTGGCATCTATCGCACCACCTTTGGGGCGAGGGTGGTTTTTTCCGATCGGTAGCGATTCCATACGCTAGCCGACATGCATCCTAGGCACTGTTCATAAAACTGCCATCTATCGCGCGTTAACATTCGAACGTGGACCCCGCGCGATATTGGCATCCACCTTCTGATCTAGGGCGGGCCATCCAATGACTATCGATCACCGAAGATGCTCGACAGTTAACCTAGCTACGGTGCGATCACTAGAGCATCTCCACCGTCGATCTGATCTGCAGATCGACGGCCCATATTTCATCGCCCTGATTTGTCCCCCAGTCAACATTTTCCGCTTTGAATTTTTGTTTCCACTCCCAACCGTCGATCTCTGCGCGATCGACGGCTCTGATTTAAAATATTTTTCCGCCTTCTCTACGACTTCTCTCGATCAATCTCGACCGTTGGATGATGCCATCCAAGGGCCATGCTTCCCCCACACATCCTCCGCAGCAATAAACCTATATATGTATGGATTTTATAATATTTTTTGTATTGTGCAGGGTTTCAAGTGATTTTTCCGCCATGACTGAAGAAATTTCAAAGGCAGAGGATGACGATCTTCTTGCCTTCAATTCACTAAAGAAAATCATCGCAAGGTTTATACTTCATGTTTTATCAATGATTCGCGAGGCATTGATGCCATTCAACCCCTGCGCAACCCTACACACCAGCAGCAAAACATGAATCAAGCACAGTGAAAGAGTATCAGTGCAGAAAACAAGAATATTTCAGAATAGAAAATTAAAGACAGCTATTGTGGGGATTACGTCTAAGATGGTTTATCAAAAGCCTGATCCCTAATTAAAACACAATTTAAAGAAAATCTAAAGTTTTTTATCGACAAGAAAACCTCTAGCACCACAAATGAGGCAAATTGATCCCGTTAACTACCACGACGCCACCTGTGCCTCAAAGTATTCAATCAGAGGTCGAATTTATTGATCAGGATCAGATATTTGTCTCAAAACACAGCCAAAGAGGAAACTCTACCAAGGAAATTAATAAAAAACATCTGCAAAGTTACTTCGACGCCACACAGAGCCTCAAAGGTCAACAAAAGCTCCCGCCGAGCTTAAAACTTTATGTAAAACATTTAATACAGAGTGCACCCATGTAAATTTTCTTCATTGAACCCCTCAAAGGCCAAGAAGCCATTAAGTCTGTATTAACTGTAATTGGAGATCTTTTATCAGATCTCACCTCCTCATTCTTCTATATATACTGCTGCAAAAGATGAGTGAGGGGTTGATTGCAGAACTTTGAAATACACTTGAGCTTAAACTTCTGATTGTAAATAGTGTTCACTGGCTCTTGGAGCTCTGTTTGTGTTAGATTAGTTAAGCTGGATAGTGAAGATGATTGCTGAACTGAAACATTGGACTTGAGTACTGTAACTGGTTTGACATCAATAAACAAGTTGTTTCTTGGGATCCTGGTCTATATCACTGGTGAAGTGCCCCTTTCTTTGTTATTGTTTTTCCTTCTATGTATGTCATATTGTTCACTATTCTTTGATAAAGAAGAGCATTTATAGAGTTAGGACCTACTGTATATCAGTAACCTTCTCTGACTGAAAAGCTTTATCTCAATGTTTTCATCCAATTTGTTTATTTAAGAACGATTTAATACAGTTTAAGCAGTTAGGAATGTTGGAGTTCCCTTGTCCTACTGTTTGCTTTAAACATTGTTTCTTGAAAATTATTTTCCTTATTTGCTTATTAAAGTTAGACTAGAAAAGTGATGGTTTTCCCTGTTTTTAGCTTCTTTTCTCCAAAGGCAGATTCTGAAAGTTTCCCTTGGTATTGGCTGAAAGCAGACTAGGTTTAAAAGTACCTTATCTGATCTTAAGTTACACTTTGCTTCCCTTATATTTTTTCATACTTTCTGAAGGTAATTATGTGGATTACTAGATTTTTTGTCAATTAAGGTGCTTTAATACAAACTTGCCCAAGAGGTCAATGGTTAGCCCTGCCCTTAGTTGGTTTTAAACAGTTACTTAAGAGGCTTTTCTTGTTTGGACTGACTATAAATCCTTTGTGAAATTATTATCAGTTTCCACCTCTCCAACACTTTATTGTTTCCATTCCATCATTATAAATCTCAATAATCTTGTGATGTAGATGACTTGCCCCTTGGATCACTCTTGATGTTGTTGTTCAATTAAAGCCCTGTTATGACTCCATAGCCCAATGGACTAAAAACCAGTGTTATATCTATATTTTTAGCCTAGCTGTTCTATTCACTTGGAACTTCTCACCTTTGAAACTTTTTGCACTTATAAATTTCTCCTCAAAATAGTATTCATGCTCAACCATCCAAAAAACAAACAAAAACCTTGGCCTTCATAACTAGCCTAATATCATTACCCCAAATTTCAAAAACAAATCCATCTTTGCACTTATTGGAGAGATCCCTCTCCAGATTCAGGAGGGCTAGATCCTAGAATCCCAAAGTGGTTTAAATGATGTTTCTCCCTAAGATCGGACTTTTCCAATCTTGCTGATTACAGGGAGCTAACATTTCTGGCAACTCCACTGGGGAAACAAACCTAGAAAATTTTTCATTTTTATAAAACTTTAAGAGTAAAAAGAAGCCTTTTTCAAGCACTACCAAAGAAAGGTAATCATGATAAAACTTGTTTGAGTCAGTGACGAACTAGGTAAAACCTAGGATTCTCTTAAGACTTTATCTAACCTTGAAAGATCAGCTGGCTTAGCCATAAGAGTAAACTATCTTTGTCTCATAACCGTAGCTAAGTTTTGAAACAGAGTTAGGATATTCTTAAAAACCATACAACTAAAAGATAACTTAGAAAAAAACCTAAAAATATTTCAGATTGGTATCCAATAAATATGGCAGTGGACCATAAAACCTTTTACCTCCTTAGGAGCTAAAACTTCCACTTGGCGACTCCACTGGGGAGAACTCTTATCATCATAGTATCATTCAAACTCAATTAGAGGATTGTAGGATTAAATTTTGTGTAAACGGAATAGTTGACCTTTTAAAGACTGTCATATCTGGTTGAACTTTTCTTGTTTATTTTGGGTCTGAAAAACACAGCATAGTGGCTTCTAGAAAGATTTACACTAGAGCCCATCCTGACCTTGATCCACCCGAAGTAGTTGATAACCCAGAAGGTATCCTTAGGAAGTCTCCTAAGATTAAATTGTCAACTGTTTTCAGATCACTCTTGAGAGCTAATTCAGTCCCTGAAAATATTTCAGCTCTACAAAAATCACAAGCTGACTTAGTAAACCCATTTAGAACTAGGTCTCTTGGTGATTTAGATTAGTTAGATTCTAAGTCTTCACTTTCATCCCCAGAGACAAGTGAACATCTTGGTAGCCGAGAAACAACACCTCGTAATTTACATTTCCTTAATAATTTAGGTGTCTCTCATCCAAGATCAGCTCAACAATCTATTCTTGGTCCATCCACTTCTGCTCACCCTACATCCATTGTTCAAACCACTCCACTTCAGCCCACTTTCCCTTTTGTTAATCCACCTCTTGTAAATCCACCCCCACCACATATCATGGCAACATGGTATGCTCCCTTAGTCCTTCCTGCACCATTAGTCAATCTTCCACAGGACTATCAGTCCAAAATTCCATTATATGATGCTAGTAATGCTACAACTACATCACAACATGTGGATAAGATGAATGACTACTTTGACAGAAATGAAATTGATGATGATTCTGTCAAGCTTAGATTATTTGCTCAGAGCTTAGGGGGAGAAGTAAGAAAATGGTTCAAAGGTTTAACCCCCCATAGTATTAATGATCTCCAAGCCTTCCATCAAACATTCTTAAACAAATGGGAAGTAAAGAAAAACCCTCTCCAAGTCCTTTCTGACTACAAGAACCTCCATAGAAACACTGGGGAAAGTGTGCAAGATTATTGCACTAGATTCAATAGTGTGTATAACGCACTTTACCCAGAACTAAAACCTCCACAGGGCTCAGCTTTAAACAAGTTTCCTGAAGGTTTTGACTCTGACATGACCTATCAGCTGAGAGAGAGATATTTTGCAACTGTTGAAGATATGCAAAAAGGAGCTCTTTCTGTGGAAGTCAACTTAATGGAGAAGAGAGCAAGAATGAAAATTGAAATGAGAGTATCTTTTAGAGAGGAAGACACACCTTCTACTTCCAACTAAAAGATGGAGAAAATGATCGAGGAGATGATTGAAGAGATGAGCATAATTAAGAGAGAACAAGCGAGCCAAAACCAAACTGCTCCTCAAAGTAGAAATCAGAACCAGAATCATAATTTTAGAAGGAACCCACCTCCAAACAGACCTCGGGAAGATGATCAATAGATCACTCCTCCCTTTCATCAAAACTATGTAAGTGAAGATGAGGAAACAGATGAAATAACAGAGGAGGATGAAATCAACATGCTGGGGATACACAATGATGACTTTGAGATTCATTATGATAGAAAACAAGGTCTATACACACCTTATGATGACAGAAGAGATGATGATGAAATTTTTTATCAAGACATGGAAAATGTCATCATATAATCTCAAAAATGATATGACCTTAGAAGCAAAACCAGTCAGCAAACTCCCAACAACAAAACCTCTGACAAATATTCACAAAAAAACACTGTAACCAAGCCTAAAATTGTCAAACAAAAGGATAAAATAGTGGCTGTAAATTCTGGTAAAGAAAAAGACACTCAAAACAATGAAAAACAGAGTGTAGACATTAGTAGTACTAACACTTCAGCTAGTACTCCTATGAAAACAATTTTGTCAAATGTAAATAGGACAAATCAGCAAGCTGATATTGCTGATAGAGTGACACTAATAATGCTGAGACCAGCACTTTAAAGAGTCAAATTACTTTCAGCCTGGAGCAGGAAATTTCCAAAATCAAAATCTATGTTCCCCTGACAGAGTTAGCTGCCCAACATGTATATAGGACCCAAATTTTGAAGGCTTTAAGAGTAGAAGAAAATGAGGACTTAGTCAATCTTAATGATGACCAGCCAGAGTTGATTTTTGGTCCTAAGATTGAAGGTAGATATCAAGAGGGACCTGTTCCTCCCTTTTATGTGAGCTTAAACGTTCATGACAAAATTTTGCACAACGCTATGCATGATTCCAGGGCTTCTCATAATTTAATTCCAAAAGATGTAATGGAGAGCCTTGGTTTAGAAATCACCAGACCTTACAAATATCTTTACTCCTTTGACTCCAACAGACTGAAATGTTTAGGATTAATCAAAGACCTCTGTTATAACTTGGCCCAGATTCCAGCCAAATGCTTAGTCATGGATATTGTTGTGGCTGATGTTCCCCCAAAGTATGGAATGTTACTATCAAGATCTTGGGGGGCTAAGTTACAGGGGACTATGCAAATGGACATGACTTATGCGACTATCCCTGTTTTCAATCAGAATAGAAGACTTTACAGAGAGTCCCATATGAAACTCACAGTTACAAGTAAAAAAAAACCACAAAACTCTCCCCTGTATTCTGTAAATACAGGCCTTGATTCTTTTATTATGTTTAATGATGAAACAGTTAATGAACAAGTCATTATAACAGAATTAATGGCCGATAGGGAGGAAGAGGAACACAACGCAGAAGTGTCAAAACAATTTGCTGCATTTAAAAACAGTAGCAAACCAAATAGAGGTCTTGAGCTTCAAGTTAGGTGTCCATTACTTTTGAAAATTTACAATCAAGAAAATAACCCTCAAATAAATAAAAATCTTGGGGAATCAAAACAAATACAACTAAGTGCTGAGATTCCAGAAAAACCCTTGAGCACGTTAGTTGAAGAGGACAGTAACCAGGATGAAACCGAAAACAGTCCTCTATGGAGTATGTATTTTGATGGATCCTGCACGAAGAACAATGCTAGTGCAGGTGTCTGGATTACTAACACTGAAAACAACCACACAGAAAGAATTTCCTGCAAATTAAACTTTCAGTGTTCCAATAACATAGCAGAATATGAATCCCTTCTCTTAGGCTTACACCTGTTGAAAAAGATAGGAGCCAAAAGAATTAAAGTTCAAGGGGATTTAGAGCTAGTCATTAGGCAAGTCAATGGGGAGTATAACGCAAATCATCCCAGACTTAGAGCCTACCGAAACGATGTCATGGACCTTTTGAAAAAATTTGAGGAGTCCAAACTATTTTTTCTCCCAAGAAAAAGAAATATTGCGGCCCACAATTTAGCCTTTGCAGCTAGAACATGCTTAACGCCATATAACACCAAAGACTACACAACTCAGATAAAATTTAGACCAGTTGTTCCTGATAATGAGAAATATTGGCAGGTGTTTGACAATGACAAACAAATATAAGACTTCATGCAATTCAAAAATGAATTCGAACTAAATAGTTCAGACTCTGACTATGAAACAAATTGCAGGGAAGAAAATTTTCTTGATGAAGAAGAACCGTCTCTTGAACTTACTAATATAAAACTATTATCTAGCAAGCTTATAAAAAAAATAGAATTGAATGCAGAGTTAGAAACAGAGGAGTTAGAAACTCTGCATTCTAAAGATGAAAGTTTGCCTAAGGGTCTGGCCCCTTTAGAAGAGTTGTTCGATTTTAACGATGTGGCAAAAAAACCAAAACTGGAACCTGTAGAGACTGAAGTGGAAGAGTGTAATATTGGCAGCAAACTTAAGCCGAAAATGATTAAACTGTCTAAGACTTTACTAGCTCACATTAAACTCAAATATATAGAGCTATTTAAAGAATTTTCTAATGTTTTTGCGTGGAGTTACGAAGATCTTAAATCCTATGACACTGAAATAATACAACACAAAATTCCCCTCAAAGAAAACCAAAAACCATTCAAACAAAAACTACGCAGAATAAACCCTGTTCAGTTGTCTTTGGTTCAAAAGGAGATCATGAAAATGTACGATGCTGGTATTATTGTCCCCATTAGATATTCTGAGTGGGTATCTAATCTGGTATCTGTAAGGAAGAAAACTGGAGAGATCAGGCTTTGTATAGACTTTAGAGACTTAAAAAAAGATTCATTAAAAGATAACGACCCTTTACCCAAAATGGATCATATTTTACAAAGGGTGGTAGGGTCTAGAAGAATTTCTTTGCTGGATGGATATTCAGGGTACAATCAGATCGTAGTTCACCCTGCTAATCAATTAAAGACGGCCTTTACTACACCATGGGGCACTTTCATGTATGTGAAAATTCCCTTTGGTCTAATGAATGCTGGAGAAACTTTTCAAAGAGCCATGGACATAGCTTTCTCGGAGGAACTGGGCTTCTTCATCATTATATACCTTGATGATGTCACTGTTTTTTCAAAAATAGATGAAGAGCACTTAGAACATTTATGAAAAGTATTTGAGAAATGCAGAAAGTTTGGAATATCTTTAAACCCTAAAAAAACACTATTCGGTCTCCAAGAAGGTAAACTTCTTGGGCACATTATTTCTGAGGAGGGTATAAAGATAGATCCAAAGAGGATTGAGGCCATATTGCAAATCTCTCATCCTCGAAACATCATATTTCATTGGGAAGATTAACTTTTTGAGAAGGTTCATTCCCAACTTGGCCGAGCTCCTTAGGAATATCACAAACATGTTAAAGAAGGAGCAAGGGGTAAAATGGACCTTGGAAGCAAAGAAATCCTTTGAACTGGTGAAACAAGCATTAACCAAAACACCGGTTCTTATAAGTCCTGATTTTTCAAAAGAATTTTATATTTTTTCATTTGCATCAGAACATACCATAGCTGCTGTCCTTTTACAGAAAAATCCGCAAGGACAAGAATAACCTATTGCATTCTTTAGCAAGGCATTGAGGGATGCCCCTCTGAAGTATAAAATTATGGAGAAGCAAGCTTTTTCTTTGGTTAAAGCTTTGAAAGACTTCAGAGTATAAATTCTTCACTCACACATCATTGCGTTTGTCCCAAACTCAGTTGTGAAAGACATTCTAACAAAGGACCCAGATGGTAAGAGAGGTAAGTGGATTGTTGTTATCCTTGAATATGATTTAGAGATAAAACCCACTAAACTCATCAAAGGCCAAGGTCTAGCTAGATTAATGGTTGAATCCAATTTTGAAGTTCTTGATATTAATACGATTAATGCTTTATATGATCAAGAGGAAGTCTCAACTCCCATTGTTGAAAACCATTTTATGAATTCCCGTTGGTATGCTAATATTGTTTATGTTTTGTTTAATTTGAATACACCTCCTGGTTTGACAAAAACAAAGGCAAGATTCCTCAAATTGAAAGCTGTAAACTATTGCATTATAGATAGATGTATTTATTGGAAAAATGCAAGTGGTGTATTGCTTAAATGTTTTCCTGAGTTTGATGCAGAGAAGGTTAAATACCAGTTCCATGAAGGAGAGTGTGGAGGTCATTTATACTGGAAGACAACAACCAACAAAATTTTGAGGGCTGGTTTCTATTGGCCTACTCTTTTTCATGATGTGCACATGATGGTCCTAGCCTATCATAAATGTCAACTTTTTGAAGGAAAAAGAAAGCTGCTACCCCTGCCTCTGCATCCAATCACTGTTGAAGCCCCATTTCAACAGTGGGGACTTGACTTCATAGGAGAAATCCATCCCCCATCTTCTGCCCAACATATATGGATTCTCACTGCCACAGACTATTTCACTAAGTGGATAGAAGCCATACCTTGTAGGTAGGCCAATGATTCAGTTATCATAAAATTTATGGAGACTAACATTCTCGCCAGGTTTGGTTGTCCTACCAAGATTATCACTGATAATGCAGCAGCATTTAGATCAAACAAGATGGTTGATTTCTGTCACAGATATCAGATAACATTGGGGCATTCCACAGCCTATTACCCCCAAGGTAATGGAATTGCGGAATCCTCAAACAAAATTTTAGTGAACATAATCAAGAAATTGTTGGAGGAAAACAAAAAGTCTTGGCACACAAAGCTATTTCATGCACTGTGGGCTAACAGGTTGACTTTGAAGAAATCCATTGGCATGTCACCTTTTCAGCTAGTGTATGGTACTGATGCAATTTTTCCAAACATCCTTGGTGTACCAGTAATGAAGTTGATTCAATAGTTGCAAACTGAAGATAATGACATGATCAGAAGAATAAATCAGACCATCCATCTTCAGCAAAATAGAGAGGAAGTTTATAACAAATAATTGCATAAACATATCAGCATTAAAAAGCTTTTTGACAGAAGAACAAAGGCCAGAAATTTCAAAATTGGGGACCAAGTTTTAAAGTGGGACTGAAGGAGGAAAGAGAAGGGCAAGCATGGAAAATTTGACAACTTATGGCTTGGCCCATACTCTATTCATTCAGCTACTGGTAACAATGCATTTTTCTTGCAGGAGTTGAATGGAGCAGAATTATTTGGGGGTCCTGTCAATGGCAGGATGCTTAAGCATTACTTCTCTTGATCCATGTTATGTTCCAAAAGCCTTTTTATCTTTTTTCCACTATAAATTTTTCATCCACCATCGCATTCAAAGTTGTAAAAATCAAAAATACAAAAACAATGAAAATAAAGAAAAGAGGGCAGATTGTGAAAACAAGAAAGGTATAGCCCCATACCAAAAAAGAGAAACAAATCTGAAAGTGTGAAAGCTAAAATGCCACTCCTGAATAACACACTTCTAGTTAGTCAAACTGTCTAATCTTGACTAATTAGCTTTAAATTTTCTGCTGATAGGATAGGGAAATCGATTTTCCAAACTGTTTAATCTTGGCTTATCAGTAGATAGTTTAGGATAGAAATTAAAGGTTCAAACATGATCAAAATCTGAACCTAATTTTCCAAAAAGAGATGACTCAAATCTGTTTCATTTTCTGAGTTAGAAAACATGTAAATCTGGCTCTAATTAACTCAAAATCTGAACCAGAGAACAAAGGAGGAATAGCTCAAACAAAAGTCAAAACAGAGCTGTTAAAAAGATGAAGGAAGTGCTTTCAAATTTCCGATCTCAAGCCTTCCATTTTTTGTTTTAAATTGTGTGCAAAATAATGTCTATGTGCAGTTTGTTCTTATGCCATAGACCAGCGTCAAGTTAGACTGTTCAATCGTGACTTGAGTGCTTTTCAATTTCTATTGTAGAATTTAGAGAATAAAAATCTGTTGGACAGTTTAATCCCAACAGATAGTAGAATAGGTGGAGAAGCATCTGAACTCAACTGTTTAATCTGAGTTTAGGGAGAAATAAGGAGTAGAATTAGATTAGTTTTATGCTTTCAAAAGAATAAAATGTTGTAAAATATTATTCTTATCCAAGTGCACTCTAATGAAGAAAAAATGTTAGATTAGTAGGATTAGGTAGGTAGAAGCTTGTATTGATAAAGATCCATTATTTTTATGGTTGCTAATATGTTTTCAGAGAAAGTCATCTCAGTAAAGGAAGTGCAGCCCAATGGATGAGGCAACTGATCAGCCTCCCAGAGAATCCAAGTCTGAAATTTCTTGATGCCTTCAAGAAGGCATCATCCCCAAGTGGAGCCACTGTTAGCCAGCTATAAAATTTGTTATACCAAATGCTGGCTAAAAACTTTTTTGAGCCTTCAAGGAAAAAAATTTATTACTAAAAAGTGTTGGCTCTTGAAGATTCTTGAAGGCCTCATGCCTCTGTCCTCAAATCTTCACTACTGTGCCTATTCCCCTTTCAGAATCCTGCTGATTCCCAAGAAAGAATACTGCTGCAAGACCCTTTTCCCCCTTTTTCCCCTTTTCCAAAGCTAACCTCATTTTCTATCCCTCTATTTCCCATGAAAATCCCTCATTTTCATGTTTTTCCCATTCCCCCTTCATCAAAATCCCTTTTATAAGGTTTAAAGACTCCTTTGCCTTATCCGAACCCCTCTAACCCTTTGAAAATCATTCAAAAACCATAAAAATCACATTTTTTATGGTGTGGACTCAAGCCCCCTCGGGCTAAGTCTTAAGCCCCTTCCTCCATAAACCCCGGTCGTATTATCATCCATACACCCAAAGGTCCCACAGTCGGGCGCCAATCCGCTTCGTAAATAATATTTTAAACCTTGGTTTATATTGAAAAAAAAAAAAATCGTCAGCTTTATTATTTTATAAAATTTCCGTCGGTTCCGATTTTAAATCGTTCCGCACCGTCGATCTGATCTGAAGATCAGACGGCACGGATTCCATCTCTCCTGTGGTCCCCGCATTCCACTCACCATTCTGAAAAATGCGTGGTATCTATCGCACCGCCTTTGGGGCGAGGGTGGTTTTTTCCGATCGGCAGCGATTCCATACGTTGGCCAACACGCGTCCTGGGCACTGTTCATAAAACTGCCGTCTATCGCACGTTAACGTTCAGATGTGGACCCCGCATGATATTGGCATCCACCATCTGATCTGGGGCGAGCCATCCAACGGGTATCGCTCATCGAAGATGCCCAACAGTTAACCGGGCTACGGCATGGTCACTGGAGCATCTTCACCGTTGATCTGATCTACAGATCGACGACCCATATTTCATCGCCCTGATTCGTTGCCCAGTCAACATTTTCCGCTTTGTTTTCTTTTTCCACTCCCGACCGTCGATCTCTGCGCGATCGACAACTCTGATTTAAAATATTCTTCCGCCTTCTCTACCACTTCTCCCGATCAATCTCGACCATTGGATGATGCCATCCAACGGCCACGCTTCCCCCACACGTCCTTCGCAGCAATAAACCTATATATGCATGGATTTTATAATATTTTTTGTATTTTGTAGGGTTTCAAGTGATTTTTCCACCATGACTGAAGAAATTTCAAAGGCAGAGGATGATGATCTTCCTGCCTTCAATTCACTAAAGAAAATCATCGCAGGGTTTAGACTTCGCGTTTTATCAATGATTCGCGAGGCATTGATGCCATTCGACCCCTGTGCAGCCCTGCACACCAGTAGAAAAACATGAATCAAGCACAGTGAAAGAGTATCAGTGCAAAAAACTAGAAATATGCCATAATAGAAGATTGAAGACAACTATTGTGGGGATTACGTCTAATATGGTTTATCAAAAGCCTAATCCCCAAGTAAAATACAGTTTAAAGAAAATCTAAAGTGTTTTATCGACAGGAAAACCTCCTGTTTGGTCAATTTAGTGTGTCCTAAATTGCTGCATTTAATTTGTCAATCCGGGATTCGTAATTTGATGAAGTGCGGCGCACTATATGTGCAAGATAACCTATTTCTTAACTTTTTGTCGTTTTTGGTTTTCTAAGATGAAATGGAAATTCTAAAATGAAAACAAGTATGGTTATGTTTATTCAAGGAAATGATATCCTCTATAATGATTTACCAACTTGAAACTTAAAAAGGAATTTGAAAATTACAATGACAAAACTTGAAAGGAAATGAAAATGCGCTGCTGAAATGAAAAGATGTTGCTAATCTAATGAATCAAAACAGTGAACTAGTGAGCATGAAACCAAACTATTCTTGCTGCTGTCTAAACACAAAAGAAACTATGCTGAAAGAAATCCAAAAGTTGCAATAAAGTAAATCTAAATCAAATTACATCAACTTGTCTTCCGATCCCTCATCATTAGTCCAGCTATGATTTTCGGAAGTAACCATAAACAACTTGAGTAACTGATATCTAACTTGCAGAAAGTAAACTAATATCAAACCATACATTCATAATTCAATCCCTCACCATCAGTCTAGCTGTGGCTTTCGGAAGTAACTGAAGATGTCATGCACAATTTAATATTTCTAATCTTGCAGAAAGGAAACTAATACCAAACTGCACATTTCATAATACAATCCCTCACCATCAGTCCAGTTGTGGCTTTCGAAGGCAACTGAAGATGTTATGAGCAGTTTAATATATCTAAATTTGCAGAAAGGAAACTAATACCAAACTACACATTTCATAATACAATCCCTCACCATCAGTCCAGCTGTGGCTTTCGGAGGCAACTGAAGATGTTATGAGCATTTTAATATATCTAAATTTAACTACTGAAGCAAATGAGCAAAACTGAATTAAACAAAGCAGTACTGAAATTAAACAGAAACTAAGAAAAACAAATTAGCAGCAGAACAATGTTAATTCCATGTCATTAGTCAAAAAGTTATGCAAATGCCCGGGCTGCCTATCTATAACCTGAAACAAGAACACTGATCATTAATCAATAACATAAAACATGAAAGACAGAAGTGAAATGGAAAGCATGAAAGTTTATAAACAGAAATGAAGCATATATACCATGAAAGATGCAATGTATAAACATGTGAATGGATTATGGCACAATGAGCTTTAAAGAAATAAAATAAGAACTATACAATAATGCACAGAACCTTGGCAAGTGCAGGGGCCCTCTACACCAGCCTTGGCAACAATCTTCAAGTACGAATTACGTTGGAAAACAAAGTCTTCTTATATTAAAATGCAGTAATAACAGTAAGGTGGTATTACGGCTCAAAGGCAGCGTAATTACATTACAGAGAAGACTAATAAAAGATAACAGAGACTAATCGATACTAACTCATATGCGTATGCAAACGCATTATTTATAACAAGAGAAACATAACTAATTCCTAAAGTTTATGCTGGTGGAGAACACGTAGACCATTACGTCCACGGATCTAGGATCATGGCCATGTTGGAAAGTAAATCTATGAGGAGTGGATGTTTGAATTCGGCTAAGAAGCCATGTACGTATGTTGATTTATCCTCCCGCAACTCGAACGTCATAAGGAACCTTCACACGGACACGCAAACAGAGTCCTCACACACTGTAGGGACTCCTACTTGCCAGATCATTTGGACGCTTTTTGACCGCAATTTTCTTTTAGATGAGTTTTTCGAGCTGGTCAGGGACACGAACCATGTCCACATCATTTCTGACTTGCCCATGTGGCTCGTTTTTCCTGTAGACACCTGTAACATAGAGTTTCAAAAAATGGCTGCGGAAAGTTGCAGCAGCTGCGGAAAGTGGCAAGATTCCGCAGCTAGATGAACAAAATCTAAATCAAACAGCAGACACAAAAATATAGTTAAAAACCATGTTAGATGCTCTTTTTCAATTAATATACAATGATATTGACAACTTGGGAGGTTGAGGTGAGTGAAAAAGGTATAGAAAAGTATATGGAAAAGATGCAGATTTGAGACTCAACATACCCCCACTGTGAAGGTGTTGCATGTCCTCATGCAACCAAAATTTTGATATTCCTTCCTTAGTTCATATGCCTTGACACTTCAGCCAGCACATCCAATGCTCTCCTCCTCTTCCTTGGTGCTGCCAATATTCTGGGTTTCTTCATTAAGCACCTAAATTTGATATTAACCAGTGCTCTGCTTAACTTCTGGCATTTCCTTTTCAATTTCTTGTTCTTCTTCTGCCATATTCCCAGATGTAGCATGGTATTATCATGAATGATTTTGTCCAATTTACCTTGTTCCTTCAATGTTTCATTTTCATTTTTGATGTGCCTATTTAAAAGCTCTAGCTCAAAGATTTCCTGTTTTAGTGATTGGACTAAATCATCCTGTACTGTATGAGGCTGAATGGACGAAGTACTGGGACCTGTAGCTGCCTTTTCCAAAGATTCTATATAGTCATATACTTCCTGCTGCTTGGGGTCTATATCAGGTGTCATTTTTATTGGGCTGTCCTCAAAATGCCGTGAAGGAGAGTTATCTTCAAAATCTGGCTGAGAAGGGCTCACATCAACATCTTGCTGAGAATGGGATGGACTATGTTCAATGTCTGACTGAGAATGAAATGAACCAGGTTCACTAACTGACTGAGATGGACTATGGTCAGCTGGGGACTGTTCAGATGTCTCCTCTCCCAAATCAATGAAATGAGGACCCTTCATTTGCGTTTTCCTCAATTTCCCCTTAAGTTTGCTTCTTCTTCTCACACGCTGTGGTACACTATCCTTTTGTTTTTGTTTTCCTTTCTCTTTCTTCTTGGCCATAGATGACTGTTTTTGAAGATAAACTAATCTTTCAGATAACACTTGATGATCTTCTTCTTCAGAAGAAGGAGTTTGATGTATAGCCTCAATAGTTTTTCTCTCTTTTGGTGTTATTGGCTTCTTACCTTTGATTTCTTTCTTCTTCCTCTTTGAAAGTCTCTCTTCCCTATCAGTTCTTTCAATTGTAGTAGTAGGAGTATTTTGAATTTCATCAATTGTTCTTTTTCTCCTACTTCTTCTTACTGTGCTACCTTCAGGAATTTCTTGAGTAGGAGTAATTTGAATTTCATCATTTATTATTTTTCTTCTACTCCTTCTTGTTGTACTACCTTCAGGAATTTCTTGAGGTTCCTCAAAGAAATTTCTAACCAGAAATTGTTCCCATGTGTCTTTATTCTCCTTTAACTCTTTTTCAATCAAAATTTTTACAAGACCATGGTGATATAGATGTGGTTCTACATCTCCTAAATGCTTTTGAACAGTCACAGACATTTTCTTCAAACTATTGAATAGAAAATACGAGAGATTGAGAGTTTGATTATCTAGAAAATTCATCAGCAACCTGGTATGGTACATATACATGGACCCAAAACGGCCTTCACATGTAATGAATTTTTGAACAACTAGCAGCAAAGTAGCCCATTCCTCTTTCAATGCATGAACAGGAATTCCTCTTTTAAAAACAGTTATGTCCATACCTTGGTTTCGTAAGATTGTTCTCCATGCTTCATCACTGATGCTTTTATTCTTAAACCAATGCTCACCCTCTTGAAGAAGTTCCGTGGCTGTTGCTATAGATGCTTCATTGACCGCAAACTTAAGGTCTCCAATCTCTACTTCCAAGCCATTAAACGAACTTGCGAATGCCTTCGTCACTTCTTTATGATAAGCTCTGAATTTCTGGATAAACCGCATCCAATTTGCTTTCTTCAATATATCCCTTAATTGCGGATATCCCTCCATAAACTTAGGTCCTTCCGGTTCTGCTCTTAGCAATTTACCCATTTTTCTCTCTACTCTTCACAAATTTGCCTGCGTGAGGGTTCAATGGAAATAGAACAGCTGAATGCACAGAGATGAGCACAATGACTGTGGGTAAATGTCAGAGAGTGGTATACAAACTATAGCGTAGTAGAGAACAAAATGGAGTGAACAGAACAGAGAGGGGTTTTCGTGAGCACAACAGAGATACGGCTATGAGGTTAACAGAGTATAACACATCCGGCAGTGTTTTGAATTTTGGTGGCTGCACAATAAATATGAGCACGTTTAAACAACGGCTATAGATTTATGCGGCTGTAAGAGTCCGTGGTCAAATCAATTACGTCTCATTGTCACCGGTGGAATATTGGAACATGAGTGAAGATCGGGGGTTTAATGATTGAACTGTTTGAGAATGAATGCGAGAGGATAATATGGAGATCGTGAAAGGTTACGGAATTTTCAATATAATCATTGCACATAATGGATGGAGCTTATGGTTCTTAACTATATAAAAATGTGTTTTTCAATGTTATTTGAAATAAATTTTATTCATACCTTTGGAATCTTTGCCTTTTCCCTTGGTCTTCAACTAGTTACTCTTTATTAGTGTCTTGAATGCTCCATGTCTTCATTTTTGATCCTCTCAGCTGCATTTTATTTCATGATTATGGAAATAACATCTGGCTGTACCTTCTTTTGAAAACAGAGTTGTAGCTGCGGAATCTGCTTCTGGCTGCGGAAAATGGAGTCAGCTGCGGAAACAGATGTCAGCTGCGGAAACTGACACAGCTATTATTTGGATGAATGGAGATGAACAGATGACAAATGACCAGATGGAAATGGTCATGAAAAAGAATTTTATTGATGAAATGGAATAAAATGAAGTGAAATGGAGTGAAATGAAGTGAAATGAAATGGAATGAAGTGGAATGGAATGGAGTGGGTGGTCACAAAACTTGTGAAATGAAAGAGAATTTTTTTTTTTTGGAAAATATAGAGTGTCAGGTGTTCCTGATTTTCACCCTATATTTTCTGTATAAGACTGCCAATCAGTGATTGGTTTTCAGGCTTATACTATTTTTTATTTTTTTTTTAACTGAAAAGAACAAAAGCTAGGCTGGTGGAGAAGAAGAATTCTTCTGTACCAGCCTGATTGCAGAACTTTCTTGAAACAATTTGACAAAATCCTCTTTTGAGAGTGGCTTATGATAAATTTTCAATCTATGGCCATTCACAACAAGAGGAGTTTGAAACTCATCAATGGTCTTGATTCTTACCGCTCCATTGCTAAAGATCTTGTCAATTTCATATGGCCCAAGCCAATGAGTCTGAAATTTTCCTTGAAAATCTTTAAACTTGGAATCAAATAACAATGCCCAATCTCCTTCTTGAAACTTCTTCTCTTTGATGTACTTGTCATTCCATTTAGCTCTTTGATATTGAACTAGATCAGTTCTTAGAATTTCCTCTTGTCTGATTTCATCTAGCTCATTCAATTGCTCCATTCTATGCTTTTGGGCTTCTGATAAGTTCATCCCCAATTGAACTGCTATCTTGAAGGTCTTGACTTGGAACTCAATGGGAAGCAAGACTTCTTTCCCATAAACAAGTTCATAGGGAGAATGTCCTGTTGTATTCCTCCATGTAGTTCTGTAGGCCCACAAGGCTTCTGGAAGCCTTTCTGCCCAATCTCTTCTATGTAGATTAACAGTTTTGGTGATGATACTTTCAAGAACTTTGTTTGTGGACTCCACTTGACCATTTGCTTGTGGATGGTAAGGAGTAGATCTTCTGTGCTTGATTTTGTATTTTTCCATCAACTTCTCCACCAAATTGGATGTGAATTGGCTCCCCTGATCTGTCACAATTTCTCTTGGAACACCAAAGCGAGTAAAAATATCCTCATAAAGAAAATGAACAACTGAATTTTCAGTAGCAGATACTAATGCTTTAGCTTCTACCCATTTAGTAACATAATCAGTACAAACCAATATATACTTCTTTTGTTTAGATGGTGGATTAATAGGTCCAATGAAATCTAAAGCCCATTTTTCAAAGGGTTCAATGATTACATGTGTTTGCAATGGCATTTCATTTGAAAGGGTAGGTTTCCCTACTCTTTGGCAGCTGTCACACCTTTTGACATATTGTTTTGCATCTTTGAAAAGGGAAGGCCAATAATATCCTAAAGAGAGGATTTTATAGGCCGTCCTTTTGTCTGCAAAGTGTCCGCCGCATGGTTCATCATGGCATGCCTTAAGAATATCAGGCATTTCATCTTCCCTGACACATCTTCTGATCACAAGATCTGGCCCTGTTTTAAACAATTCGTTAGAAATCCATGAATATTTTGAACTCTCCCGAATAATTTTTCGTTTTTCACTTGGAAATAAATGTGAAGGTAGTTTCCCTGTAACCAAATAGTTAGCAATATCTGCATACCAAGGAGTCTTAATAGTTACTGCAAACAAGTATTCATCAGGAAACTTATCCTCCACAGGAGAATCTTCTTTAGTATTCTGAATTCTAGACAAGAAATCAGCTACTGTATTCTGTTTTCCTGGTCTATCCAACACATTAATATTGAATTCTTGCAAAAGTAAAAGCCATCTTGTCACTCTGCCATTAGTAACAGGTTTGTTCATTAAATATCTAATTTCAGAATGGTCAGTATGAATAAAAGTTTCATAGCCTGTTATGTAATGTCTAAACTTATTAATTGCATGAACAACAACTAAAAACTCTTTTTCAGTCACAGTATAATTCAACTCTGTGGGAGTCAAATTTTTACTGATATAATAAATGGCATAAGGAACTAAATATTTTTGACCCACAAAGTAAACTAGAGAACAGGATTCGAAGTACCAACTATGTATCTGAAGCATCTGTAGAAATATGGAAAGGAAGTTTCCAATTTGGTCCTCTCAAGATAGGTGCTTCAGATATTCTTG